>JARRAA010021180.1:0-31945 GCA_030557295.1 Ecitodaemon sp. MM-2014 | reverse complement strand
TTTGACTAAAAAGAAATCACATCACAAACACTTACAGTGTCGAAAACTACCAAAAAAAAACACAACATCTAACAAACGAATATTTACGACTTTCCCGAAGAGGAAAACTGTACACTAACAATGACATATGTGGTAATTAAATTGACAAAAGTAAACAACATGGAATAACCAACATTGAAGAATCCCGCCGCTGTAAATTGAGGACATCTGGCGGTCGATTGCTGCGCTAAGATCAACAGTTTTTCTCTCATCGCAGGCACGTTGTTGTATCTCTGAAGGGCTTTGTATCCCAGTCTCACGCATTTCTTCCCCTCGTCCGATACACGTTCGCACATCGATGCGAAAACGATAATTTGAATCTGAAAATATGCACGACTGTTAGTAAACGTGGTTGCGTTACTTTCGAATGCTGCCAACCGTCGAGTAGATCGTCCACATCGTCAACAGATACACATACGTGCTCCCTGTTCCCTCGACGTACATGGAGCACATACGCAAAATATAAACAATCGTCTGAATAATCGAGAGGAGAATGTTCCCTCCGTAAATGTGATTGAATCCGTCTACCAAGTCGCACAACTTGCGGTGCATTTTCAAATATTGTTCAACTTTCCTCTGCCCGACGAAGATCTCCTCGGAGTCCATGCCGATCGTCATGTTGTTGTACAATCGAAATCGTTGCAAAATAGAATAAACTATTAGGAGTTTGAGGAACTCTATGAAGTTGATGTTGTAGCAACTAAAGGTGTCCCCGCAATAATGCAACACGTATTGCATAACTGGATGTTTATTGCCGTATAAGAACATGGTCATGATGTTCATTCCAAAGAAAACCACGTTAATCAGGACGAAGCTCAAAAGAGCGAATCGTATGCGTGAAACTTGAATCTTGTGCAGTTTCTGAAAGTCCTGGTCGATTTCGTCGAAAAGATCGAAGAGGCTTTTGATGCTCTTGGGTCGCAGGAAGTTCAGCGTGATCATCATCTGGACATTCATGCAAACGTCCACGATTGGTTTGCTGATATTCACAATCATATTAACGCCTGCGTTTGACATTATGGTGTAAATCGTCTCGGAAACCATTGCGGAGACAGTCACAGTCGACAAAACGACGGGGATAACGGCGATAGTCTTAAATTCTTTCTTGTCACGATGATAGAAGGGCATAACGCCCAGAATGGCGGTGGCGCGAAGGAAAACCAAAATGTCCTCTGCCAACATGGTGGCGATAATTACAACTGAAGTGAACGAGCGGAATAAAACGGTGAGCGGGACGTTCTTGGTCGATATCTTTTTAATTAACTAATGGTGCTCGTTGTCGGCAGGGTGATATTCATACTTTGCAAAACGGCTCCTTGTTGTCCATTATGTCCATTGTTGCCTTGAGAGAATTGAATGATCACGATGACGTACGTCGTGATCAAGTTGACGAACGTGAACAGCATGGAAAAGTCCACGCTGAAGAAGCCAGCGGCGGAAAACTGAGGACATCTGGCGCTTGCCTGCTGTGCCAGGATAAACAATTTTTCTCTCATCGTCGGTACGTTGCTGTAACGATACAGTGCTTTGTACGACAATGTTATGGTTCGCTTTCCTTCGTCGACGACCTTTTCACACATCGTGGCCACGACAACGCCTTGAATCTGAAACAAAGTTAATAAATCATTCAATATCTTTTAATGTTCCCTCTAAAAGGTTGTGAGGAATCTTACAAATGGTTGAACACCATTGATGAAGAGCTGCAAGATCCTAAGCCACTGATTAACCTCGAAAATCGTAATGACGACGTGCATAATGCGCAGAATGTAAATTATAATATGAAGATACATGAGGAGCAAAGTCCAACCGAAAATCGAATTGAAATTATCTATGCTGTCGAAGACACAGTCGGCCATTTTGATTACGCTCTCAACGTAGTCAATTTTCGGGACGTTGTCAATGTCCTCGGTCACAGAGTTAACTTTTTCAATTCGAAGCTTTATCAAGTACAGCGTTATGATTATGAAGTGTATGATGACGTTGTAGAGACATTTACTGGTCAAGTCAATCGCTAAGATGAACGTGGCGCTGCCTCGGAGGACATACAAGATGGCGGAGAGGAGAATCAAAATGGTGGTTCCACCGGACGCTAGGAGAAACCAAAGATTCGCGTTTCCCATCACGGACTTGTCCTGCCGGTCCAAATACGAATCGAACCGATGCAAACTGTCGAACAATTGTTGCAATTGTTTGATTTTCAATAGATGCGTCACGAATACAAAGTGCAGAATAAACATATTTATAAATATCACAAGTATGAGTTTGCTTTTTGCGTCGTTGTAGATCGCAGAGACTGAAGCCAAGTTCATTGACAGGCTGATGTACACGGCGGTGAAAACACAAACGAGTATTATGTGTAGACTGATAAAAATGCGATTCGGCTTGAATTTGCCATTTCGCATTAAGGGCAACAACCCCAAAATTGTGCAATTGACAATGAACCATTTTATATGCTCATATGGCGACATTTTGTCTTTCATTCGCTACTTATTGAAACAATTGGTTCCAATGGAGAAAAGTTAAAACTACGCACTACACTTTAACAAGAGCTGAATTACGTGCTCCTTGTTTGTTTGGCTCGACTTTGACTTTGACTTTAACGCGAGGGTAAAAAGCAAATAAACGACGCACGTGTGGACATCAATAGTGTCGAATGATAAATGAGGGTTACGCTTCGTTTTGTGCCTTTAAAGGTTTTACGGATATATATATATATATAACTAGATACGATTATTATTTTTATTAATGTCCGTCGGTGTTACGTATGACACGAACAACAACACTAATTAATTTTTAATAGATACAAGTTCAATGCTGTCATGAAAAACATTTGTGTTGGCTAGTTGATAGATCGTGAAATTTGAATATTAGGTAACATGTCGTACTGCATAGAATTATTTTGCCGAGACCTATAAGATAAGAAGATTTGGTTGGAAACAAATGATGCAAATGTTTAATAAATACTTGTTTATGAAATATATATAAAACTAGATACCTTGATTTATTTATTAATGTCTGCGACTGATATGTATGTTACGAAAACAAGTCTAATTAATTTTTAATTGATAAAATTACAAAGTCAACGCGAGAAACTAATTGTTGAGTAGGTAGTTGAGTTTGCGGTCGAGAGATGGCGTCCATGGCGACAAAATTGAAAGTTACTAGTGAACAACACTAGTGAATATTTAACTGATTAACTGATAGATAACACACAAGTTGAATATCAGACAACTTACCACGCTGTATGAGGATATCATCAACAGGCCGATATGATTCCAATATGTTTTAACACCAGCGACGATAATTAGTTGCACAACACGCAACAAACACGTCAAAACATAAACGTAAAAGAATAAAATGTTCCAGCCGTAAATTTTGTTCAACCCATCAACAATATCACATAAAACTGTCTGTAGCTTAATATACTGTTCAATTTTACATTCACAAATCTCATTTTTCTCAATTTTAGCCTCCAGCCTATCGTTAAAATGCCCAAAGTACTTGTACACCGAATAAATCAATAAGCTTTTTACAATTTCGACTAAATATATAACATATTGAAAGTATCTGTCGCTTAAAACGTATCGATAATGTCCCTGGTGTCTTAGCATCACGCCCAGGACGAAATAGTTGTATCCGAAGACAACCCCGATCAATACGTGGCTCGTTACGAATAGCAATAAAGAGTGTTTAACGATACATACTTTAGTGGTCGATATTTGCGTGATAAGTGCATCCAACGCACTGAAATTCTTTAATGTTTTGTTGAACTCGTTATGCCGCGTATAATTAGTCGTCACCGCAAATGAGATGCAGATGAACAGGTTGAAACTCGGCGTAATCATGCAGACGAAGTTTTCGTTAAACGTCATTCCCCATTCGCGATGGATTAGGATCAATTTCGTTGAACAATACACCGAACATGTAATTTGTGCGATTATTATTAAAAGAGGGTAGAATTGATTGATAAGTTTATGGGTTGAAACCGATTCGATCGAGAACGTACCGAACATCACGCACAATTTAAAGAAATGCGAAAAGTTCTCGAACATCGTGACTCGATAAGCGAGCACAGTGAAATAGACAATGAACAGGAAGTTAATGCGCTTTTGTTAACAACGAGAAGAAAGGCTAAGGAAAGATTAAATATTGATCTTTCATTCAATTAGACAGCCATTCTAGGATAACGTCGTATAACCTCGAATAACCCCAAAGTACTTACAATAACGAACAGAGTCCATCCGCAGATGATGAAGGCATGCAGGACGTCGATGTGGCTGTTCGCATCTCCTAATATCGAGGAGATTGATGACAAGATGCCCACGACAGCAATCAACACAATCATCAAGATTTGCCACTCGAATAATCCAGTGAAGTGATCCGTGATGTCACAGAGGGCGTTGTGCAGTGCAACCAAGCTATCCATCTTCAGACACACATCTTGCCCAGTAATAATCATTTCCTGGCTGGGAGAATCGTCCCCAGTGGTGTCAATTATCAAATTGATCTTTCTGATGCGTTGCAAAACAGCATAGAGGAGGTTAACAATCAGTATGACGAGCAATGACATCAGGAAACAGGTAAACAGATCGATAGAGTAGAATTTGTACTCTTCCCAGTCTGCCACGTCCATCCACATGTAGTACTCCTTTAAGATCAGCAACAACATCGCACCAAACAGTCCGATCAAGGCCACCAGATTCGATTTGAAGGGGTAGTAGAGCGTTTCTTGGTGCAACTTGCTAAGGTTTTGGTCAAAACGATCGAACTCATTGAACAGGGACTGGAAGGTTTTGCTACGGGCAGTTGCCAAGAGACACATGGTGATTGTGGTGTTGAGAATGTAAACGAAAGTTATCAAAATGTCGAAGGCATAGGTGAAACTCGAGAAGCTGTTGGCGACGGATCTAAAGCCCACCGAGAGGATGCCGCCGACGATTAGCAGTGCCGACATTAGGAATGGATAGATCTTGACGATTGTGAAGGTGTTGATTTTGCCTTGCGATGAAACAGAATGTAATGTGATTGTGGGATAGGGAAACAAGGCAAACAATGCCCCACAGAGGAGAACGAGTCGGACTTGCCTTGCGACAGACATTATTAACTCTTCACGCAGCTCCGAAAGGCTTCTCTTGTCTTTTATAGCCAACGAGACAATAAAACACAAAGGAATCAATGCGTCATTAATCATTGTACCTGGTATTTTAGTTACTTTGTAATAATGCATGTCATAATCCCGATTGATTATTTAAATTGATCAGTTGGCTCAAATAGCCCGAGAACAAATTGGTCATAATGCTTTTCGTCCCTGATCACCTCGGTAAACCCCTGAAATTCCGATTTTTCTTGTTATCAGTTATTAACAGCGTGTAATACGTACAGGATTCCGTAGTAAACAATGGTGCGGACATTTCACGTTGTAACTCTTGTACTTGCTTTGTTTTCTGGGATGAAAGGTGTTGCGTTGTTGCCGGTGATGTTCGTTATTGGGTCCCCAGAGGGGATCAGACTTGAATAAGCCTAGAATGTCCTAGGAGCAGAGGATAGTTGGGATATGAATGCGAAATAGAGAACTTACTCGTCTGTAAAGCTTCTGGGCAGTATCCAAAACAGCGAAGATCAAAACCGGGGAGAAGACGATGAGTATTGTGAGCATTCGGAGAAAGAAAAATCTGTGACTTCTGTCGAAAAACTCTATGGGCACCGTGAACTGCATAAAGAGGAGATATAAGAACTTCCAACCATGCAAGGAATTTTCAAATATTGAACATACATTAAACGCTTAAATAAGTTATAATAATCAGACAATATCTACTTCTTAAAATTACAATTGTACATACATACCGTCATCACAATCGGAGAAATTACCCATGTAAACTTCCAAAACGCGGCTGGCTGCTTTCCAGTCATAAACTGGATGTCGTCCCCAAGGCGTTTAAAGCCGTAAATGTAAGCGACGATGACGGTGAGAAAAATGAGATTCAAATGCTGACAGAACTCATCGATGAGCATCGTGAGGTCATAACGGATTTCGTAGATCTCCTTCGTCTGGACAAACACGCCGATGACGAAGCCCAGTATGCAGAACGCAGGACACACGTATTTGTAGTACGACTTCATTCCTTCGAAGCGTTGATACAGCGATTGTTGTATGAAAGTAATGTTGATGACGCACCAGGCCAAGGATGTTATGATGTTCGTGAAGAAGAAGAATATCACCCACAGTTGATTTTTCTCTGCGGGGTTTAAAAATAAATTAGTTGTTGACAAGTGTATGCTTTTGTGTGGGCATACTTAGCAGACATAAGGACGCTGGAAAAATGATCAGAGAAACGGGAGCATGTTCATAAAAGATCAAATATTCATCTTCGGTGTCTAGTTTTGAATAGGTCGTGATCGCTAAGACAGCTCCCTTGAGAAGGACCGTCTCTAGAAGGAGTATGCAGTAGCCAGACATAGCTCCGAGGAACGTCAAGGATCCGGTTTTAGCACTATAAGTGGCGTAGACTCCGTACATGATGTAATTAAAGTCGCCTAACATCATGGAGCTTATTACTCGTAATATGCTTGATAACCAAGCCTGTTGAAGAATATTTTAAAACAAGCTAGAGCTACAGTTAAACATTTCTAAGAAACGTCATCGGTCGTGCTCGTGAATGATCGGATGAAGTGGGAATCAACGATTATACACGATTATAAATACTTGATTGTAACGTACCTCTCTAGCAAACCAAGAATATCCTTTAATATACATTAGCTTTGATATCACCGCAAGAAACCCTAAGGAACTCCCATATTGAATGAAAAACAACACCTTAGCGATGACCGAACACGCGACCAGAATCTGGATGGCCTTCTTCACCACACCGAAGGTCATGATCGTCAAAAAGTATATCAGCATCCAGCTGATTATAGTGGTGAATATTCGTCGATAGTCCGGGATACCTATTCTTGCGTTTTTAATAGAATACGCTCCGCCCATGTAGGATTCACTATAAATTGAACAAAACCAGTATTTTTTGCATCGAACAAATTGTGTTTGCGCATACTTCCAGAAGAGATAGCTTGGCAGCTTTCTTTCACCGTCCAAACAAGGATTGCCAACCGTGCATTCGCTGGAATAATTCCAACAAGACTCTGCGAAGTCCGGCGGACATATATTCCACACAGCTTCCGACGGCGCCATGGCCAGAACGAGATAAATCATGTTCGTTTCCATCTCTGTTACTATTATGATTGTCAAGGTAAATATTGTTATCAAATAAGTGTACGTTATTCCTTGGGCAATGGGTAGCATCCTTCGGATCATAAATATTCCCGTCTGAGTGTATTGTCCGAGGAGTAGTTGCACATAGCAGAGCGGGGTTCCCACAAGGAGATAAACGATAAGATCCTGGATAAAGTTAAGGTCTGAAATTGGTCCGTCAGTTTAGGGGTTCATGTATTGATTAATAGGTGGAGAATGAAGGTTGTTACTTGTGACATGGGCGTATATAGTGACCGATGAATGTTTCCCAATGCAAAACGCAATAAATTCGTAAAAGTTCTTCCATCTTCCTTCGCTGTAGATCGCCTCTCGGTAGATGTCAGATTTCCTCCTTCCAGTCTCTTCGTCGGGAAACATGTCCGACGTAAACACGGTTTCCGCCATTTCTAAATCTTCCTTTTCTCGCTGCGATTAGGACCGGAAATGTAGATAGATTAAGAAGGTGTTATTGTTAGATTTGACGATGTAGGGGGCGTTAGTAATCATTTGTTGAGATCAGTGTCGCTTAGGAACCTTAAAAGCTTGGAAACATAGATATCTAGATCAACTTCAGATGCCATTTTGAGGTGAAATTTTTATATTTAACAATATAATCTAGTATTGGCACATTGAATATCATTATCTTTATAAAATATATAACATTCCAACATAATATAACATTCCTAGACTCCACTCGGCTATAAAAAAACATTCAACATTAACATAGACACGTCGACCTTATCGCAAAACAATCATCTAATTATCTAACACAGTCTCCTCGTTATAAAACAAATTATAACAAATATATCTACTTTAGGTGTCTATTCTTCGTCGCTAGATTGTGACTGATAGCTTAGCTGCTCACTCCACCAGTCCCTGATCTCGTGCATGGCGTTGTTCACCTTGGGTAGGGTCGACTTCGTGTTGAACACATCTCTGGGCATGCGATTCGTCTCACTGTTCTCATTGAGATTCGCCAGCGTCTTGTTAACGATCGTCGGAAAGTGCGGCGTGCTTTCCGTGTTGGTCTTGTTCGCGATTCGTATCACCGCTGGGCGATTGTTCTTCTTCTTAGTGGACAGGCGTTCTTTATCTGTGCGAGCCGCAGGATCCGACAGAGTCGGAGCAAGGTACTTTCTACCCGAATTACTACCGATGCTATCGGATCGTGGCAAATTGATTTGCTTAGGTTTAACCCGCGGCGCTTCGTTTTCCTTCTCCCCGTCGCTTTCTCTGTCCGGCGTGCCGTTCTTCACCTCTTCGGGAGTGTCCAGCACTTGGAGGACTTCGTTGGTCGCTCGAAGACCTGCTATTAAACTATTTTGCTTGTTCTGAAACCCAAATCGCGAAAAGTTTTTAAGGAGGAAACGAACATTTGTTTGGTATCTTACGTTTTGCGAACGTATCTTCTTCAGGCAACCTTCCAACCATGTTCTGATGGTCTGTTTAGCAACTTCTTCCTCTATGATGTACTCGAACTCCTCCCGAGCTAACAGTTCTTCGAGTTGCAGTGCTTTTCTGATGTCAACTGATCGATAGGACAACATACTAGAAGAAACAAGATTAGTTTGGTTTTTTTGCAGGTAATATTCAGATGTTATACTTAATAACGTCGTGGAAAGTCACGTCCTCGCCGTTGTGAAGCCTCTCCAGTTCGTAGCACATGTGCTTGAAGAGGAGTCTATCTTTCTGGGGATCCACTTCAAGACGTCCTTTCAATAACCTCAAGATAAACTTGATTCTCCTCACTGGGATCACACCACGTTGATGGATGTCGACGATGTTCCAAGTATTTTGGAAGTTTCTAATGTCCGCGTAAGAGAGCAACGCGTCCTCTTCGTTGGAATAGAACAGGGAGAAGTTCTCCATGATAATAGCTGCAAGAAGGCAGTTAATGAACGTTTAAAGCGCATTCTGGGGGTAGGTGAAGTTAACTTAGTGAAGGCCTTACCCACTAGAAGATTAAGAACAATATATGTGATTATCACATAGAACGTGCAGAAATACACTAAGGAACCGCTGAAATTCCCACAATCCGTCTCCCAGTAATTGTCGGCCGGGGTGCAATACGGTGGCTGGATCATGCAGTCGTGCATTATCTTGTTCCAATCTTCGCCGGTGACTATCCTGAACAACATGGCGACGCCAGTCACAGCCGACTCGAAGTTGGCACGTCTGCCAATGCCTTCTCCGTATTTTACCGTGCCGAAGATGATGGTGCCAGCTAGCGCGTAGAAGAACACCAGGAGGAACATTCCGAAGATAATGAAGAACGATTTGCAAACTGAGACGCCCACGGTTAGCATCAACATCTTCAACGTGGCATGCTTGCCAGTTATGGTAAAGAAACGCAGGATCACAACCATGAATCCAATGAAATATGACAAATCGTTCTGTAATTATCAATTTAATAAGCATCAATTTAAAGAAGAAATGTTCATGGGAGGCATTGAATTACCGTGAAAGCCGCATGTGAGAACACCCAGATGACCCCTGTGACTGTCACAAAAAGGTCGTAACGATTCCTCCTTGATTGGAGGTACCCCCGAGGAGTAAACGCGATGTTCTTCATCACCACTTCAACCACAAACATCAAGATGCAAGTCACGTTGATGTAGGCTAACACGACCGTGTAGGAATGCTCTTTGTTCCACTAAAACATCACAAGTGAGTGATGGGGCCTAAGAACTTTTACAAACTTACAGTGACACTCAGTAAACTGCTGTTGATCAGTACCATAACAGCGACGATCCGTTTGAACTTCAAGTTCTGTGTTATGTCGTAAATGAACGCTCGGAATTTCTTCCCGTCCGGGCGGGGCGGCAAGTGTAACGGCTGCGCGATCTTCAAACGCTTCTTCAGATCGCACCAACGCCTCTGGTCGACAGTCAACAGGGCCGTGCCCTTGTTCTCCGAGTAGTTGGCGATGACCACGCCGACAAACAGCGTCAAGCCAATCATGCAACCGATGAAAATGTAGATGTGAATGTAGATTGCGTGGACCGGTCCAAGGGCTTTGATCAGGACGTCTCTCACATCCAACCATCCTTTGAAAGAGAGCACCTCAAAGAGGGCCAACATCGCGTCCCCGATATTATCGAAGTTGAAGCGTTTCGGATTAGCCCACACCCTGGGCACTAATATAGATGGATAGGACTCGTCCGGGCCAGGTTTCAGTTTCATTTTTGTCACGAACACCCGCCGCATGAAGACTCCTACACAATCGGAGCGTTTCAAGATGGTGGGATCGTTGCATCTCGCGAGACGTCCTCCGTATAGTTGCACGCCGTAGCTGGCAAAAACGAACATCAGGAGGATGAGGAGGGTTGATACGAGCAAGATTTCCTTGAAACCTCTGCACAGCTCATAGACGACTTTGCGCATATGGGGCACCAGAGTGAAGATTCTCAATGGTCGGAGACATCGTAGGATCATCAAGAGTTGTGCGCCAGATTTCGGTGGGACTTTCCTAGGCATCCAAATCAGGAACACCAAGCTAACCTACAAACATTTTAATTTTGAGTTGGGAAGTTATGTTTGGTTAGAAGACCTACCAAGTAGATAAACACGTCGAGGATAGCTGCGCAGTCCTTGATGTACGCTTTTGGAGTGAAGAACAGTCCATCTGCCAGGATCTTCAGGGCGAGCTCCATGCTCATGAATATCACAAAACTGTACTCTGCTAATTGCAAACTATAATTTTCCATCACTCGATAGTACGGCGTCTCGAACATCATGGAAAAGCAAGACAACGTGGTCATCATGATCATCACCCAGTCGAGATAAGTCACCAACCCCAAGAAGTTACTGGAACGTCAATATTTTACACGGGGTCCCTTGCCCTTTGACCCAGAACCCTCTAAAACTTACTGCAGGCTCTTATACTGCACTTTTCTCTCCTTCCCGGTCAAAGGGTCCTTCAACCGAGCGTCGTATCTAGCGTAAACTATGAGTTGGCATATCTTCCTGAACTTGCTCTCCCTCGGAACAGCGAATAACGGCGTGTCAAAGAAGGGATGGTTCTCCCTAAGGTCTTCCTCGCGTTGGTTGCGCCTCATCTCGGCCTGCTGCCGTTTGGCTTGCAGGAGCTTGATGTCCAGATCGTGCGGGCGAGCTCGTGCAGACGTCACTCTGTTGACGCCAATGTCACCGTTCTCCATCAAGTGCTCGTAGGTCTGCTTCAACTTGATCGAGCCACTCCGCACACTTCTTCGTATCGAGCGGGAACCAAACCTAAAATTGATCAGAGCCATTCAAAATAAAACACAATCCACTAAACATTGAGGTCTCTTGGAAAGCTCGGAATTTCGAAATACAAAGCAAGGTGCCAATTGTTGAAAGCGTCACTCACTTCTTGGGATCAATACGTAACTGTTTCATGCTGTTGATCGTGCCCTGGGGCTTGAGAGGCACCTTGGTGCCTGGCACAGGGATCATCGACGAGTCGCCTAACATCAATCGTTGGTTATTCGAATCGCTGAAAATAAACTTGTTAGACAGGACGACGCGGAAGATTAGGATCAGTTATACTTAATGATATGGGCGACCGAGGTTTTCTTCAGTTTGAAATTGATCACCCTGACCTTGGGGATGTTGTTGTTTAGTATTTTTAGAGGGCGTTGTTTTCTGTAAATGATTTTCGAGTCGAATATCTCCTCGCTCAGCTTCTTGATGCCCTCGGAGTTCTCCCCGTTCTCTGTCTCGAAGACGAACTGCCGCATGAAACTCTCCCGGACCTTGGGCAGGCTGAAGTCGGACGGGACTTTGTGCAGCGTGACCATAAGGGGACTGTCCGGAAACTTCTCGAAGATCCTGAGGCGGAAGGGCAGCGTCTCTTTGATCTCAGCGCTTTGCTCGCGGTATTTCAACTGCTTGAGCTTCTTGATGTCTTCGTCCAGCTCCAAGTTGTCCAAGATGACGGCGACGAACAAACTTAACACAATCTGGAAAATTGGATTCTTCTTAATGACGTTTTTCTGGAGAGATGTTTAGTGAGAGTACCAGAGTGACGAAGAGATGGTAGAGAATAAAATAGACCGCCACTAAGGGTGCAATTGTGGGTGGGGTCAACAGCATGGTCTCGTCCATGACTTCCACCCAAGCTTCCTGGGTCAAGATCTGGAACATGCTCATGAATGCCTCGGCGAACGTCTCGAATTTCGTGAAGCCGCACAGGAAGCAAAACAACTGCATGGAGATGCTGGAAGAGATGATTAGCAAGCACATTGTGAATATGATTAGGCTGCCGAGCTTCTTCCCGGGTCCGAAGATCTTGTAGACGAAGTCTTCGAGAAGCGGCGAGGCTTTGATCAACCGCACCACTCGTAATACCTGGAATTTTCAGATTAAGAGGTTATGTTAGGTTAAAAACTGTTTGGTACCTGAAAATAGGTGAATCCGGACATGTAGAAATAAGGAATGATGTGGATGGTGGTGCCGATGGCTAGAAGCAGTTCGAATTTGTGAATGGAATGCTTCCAGTACCCGCGCCAGCCGAGACACCATATTTTAAACGCAGTTTCAAGGTTCAGCAGGATTGTGAAACCGATCTCCGAGTAGTAATACTTCTCGTAGAAGACGCTCCTGGGCGTGCCGTCGTGCTTGAAACGCATCGTGGCCGTCACAGCGCCATTGGCAAGGATAACGCCCATCACCGCCAGGCGGAATTGGGGCGAGCGCAGGATCTGGTGGCAGATTTCCGGGGCGAGGCCCGCGTGTTTATTATCGTCTAGCGTGACTAATTTCCAACCGCGATCGTCCCCAGTAAATATCTATACAAATCAAGTATTATAATCATTAATATTGCTTACTCTTCACCAACTCAAGTCTTAATATTTACTTGTGAAGCCGTGCTGTGTTGGATCTTCCCCCTCACGCCCCACATCTGTTGGAATTGCACCCTGATCTCGTTGAATGTCTCCGTGATGACAGCAATGAAAACGTTCTTCACCAGCCAGGCCAGAAAGAAGATCATCGTGCTGAAGTACAGGACGGCCCGCCATCCGGGTAGACTGTCGATCGCTCTGTACATGATGAACACCCAACCCTCTTGGGAGGAGGCCTGGTAGACGGTGAAGAAACTTGTGACGAACTCGTCGAAGCCATTGAAGCCCATGATGTATCGCGAGAGGCCCAGTTTCATGCACTTCATGCCTTCAGGACATTGGTAGCCTGAGTTGGGGTCGACCGAACAAAATGTGTCGGGGATAGCGAGGGAATTAATCGTGATACTCCTAGAATATCAGAAAATATTATTTTTAGGCGTTTTCTTTGACATTTTGTAATTACCCTGGTTCAGTTGTGTTCAAAACACAGTGGTTTTTCAATTCGCCAAAGAATTGCACCCCAAGGAGGCCATACAATGACATGAAGAAGAGGAAGAATAAAGTGACGTTGTAAATTTGTTGGCTCGATCGTCTAAAAAGTCAAATTTTTATGTATAAATGTTGTGCAAATGCTGGTAGGAGATATCTTACTTGAAGATCTGATTGATTCGTGATTTGGGCATGGAAAATTTAAGAAACACGCGCAGGAATCGAATCATTATCAGCGGCCTTGGGGCCCTTAATATCGACAAGTAGCTGTATTTTGGCACGACTTCAGTCAATTCGAAAATTTGTAATATCACCGATATCCAGAGGAAGAACACCATGCTCGCGTCAAATTGGCACCAGTGATCTCTCAAATAAGGGCGCTCTCCCTAAAAATGTAAGATTTATGAGTGACATTCATCTGGTTTGAGTCTTTCAAATGTTCCATACTTTCAGGATGCCTCGAATGTGCATCTTGGCAATCATTTCCGTCGTAAACAAGAACGTGACGAACGAATCCACGGAGAACGTAATGATCTGCATCGAAGGGATGCGCTCGAAAGTCTTCGGCGTGTTGCAGCATATCGACGCCAAGCTCAGCAGTGCACAGAAGCGCATCAGTCTTCGCACCCATATCTAAAACAAGCGACGCTCAATTGATTCGGCCGGTGCAGACGCGTTGTCGATGCAAAGACGGCGACAAGAGTTACAATTAATTTGCTTTCGTTTACCATGTTGACCCATTCGATGTCGGCACTCTCGTTGAAGGCCTCATCCGGGCCGTAGTCGGCGAGCACGGGCTCGCCTTTGAGGCTCTGCTTCCTCCCCAGCATCGCGGCAATTTGTCCACGGACGTTTCACATCGAAGGGGGCGGGCGGCGACGCGTGCCAAGAGCGTTTTAAACTTTTTTCACGCCCGTCGGGCGATGTGTGCGTCGCGTTTGAGGAAAATTTGGCATTATTAGGCGGCGTTCGCGCGTCGGTTTCGCTGCCAAGGGAAGGACTCGTCTGAGGAGGGAAAAGTAGGATAACGACCGGCCGCGCGGGCGAGCGCGCTCGCTCCTGCCCGTGCGAATCCCTGCCGCGCGTGCATTCCAATGGGAGTCTGCGCGCATCCAGTTTCCCGAGGAAAATGTCAGCGGAGACAGCTGAACGAGCACGCTGTGTCGAAAAATCGATAGGGAAAGATATAGGACAATAATGCGTTTGCAATCGACTGGGAATAAGTAGAGCGCGAGAAATTCGCGCGTTATTAGCAAAAAACAAAGCTTACAAATATTACATTAATTAATTATAGAATTTGTTTTAAAAAAATTCTTAATGATTTGCTAATTTAATTTCAATCGTTTAGCAAATCTTTACATTTTAACGTGGTGATAGAAAATATTACTATTTGTCTCGTAGAAAAATCTTTTATATACGCATTTATTATGTTAAAAATTGTCAAATTAGATAATTAATCGTACAATTTTCAAAAATACCACCGGATTTTGTTACTACAATGACATCTGTTGTTCTAACGGTTTGTTTAACAAAAATGCCGTTGGATGGCGCTACCATGCACTTATGCAGTTAGCATTTTAGCCGTACAAGAGAAACACGTGTGTGCCGTATTTTGTAATAATTTTCGTTTTTGTTGATAACAATAATAACAAACACGCGCAAACGGTAGAAACCTCTTCAAAATGCAGCACGATGATGTAAGTATCTTGAAAACTTTCCTTTTACTCTATAGTTTGCAATAAACATTTTCTAACCACAAATTTATAGGTTGTGTGGAGCATCATAAACAAATCGTTTTGTTCTCATAAAGTCCAGTAAGTCTACTGATAAACCTAACATCTCTAAATGTAAATCTAACTAACGTGTTTTAACTTTGAATAGCGCCGATTCACAAAAGTTTTGTCGAAACGAGTATAATTTGACTGGTCTCTGTAGTCGAGCATCATGCCCCCTTGCGAACAGCCAGTATGCCACTGTGCGGGAGGAAAAAGGTATAATTTATCTTTACATGAAAACGGCGGAACGTAGCGCGTTCCCAAATAAGACGTGGGAGAAAGTAAAATTGTCTAGGAACTTCGAAAAAGCTATACATCAAATAAACGAAAACTTGCTCTTCTGGTCTGGGTTTGTTAAGTCAAAATGCAAGCAGAGATTCGTTAAAATAACGCAATATCTGATACGTATGAGGAAGCTGAAGTTGCGTAGGCAGAAATTGCTGGTGCCTGTTCAGAAGAAGATTGACAGGAGAGAGAAGCGAAGGGAAGAGAAGGCGCTGATTGCGGCGAGAATCGAGAAAGGCGTTGAGAAGACTTTATTGGACAGGCTTAAGAAGGGAGTGGTTAGTATTCTTGCTTATCGAAAAATCTTGCTCGCTTTATTATCAATTATTTAAACGTCCAGTATCAAGACTTGTACAATATCCCACAATCCACGTTTGAAGAAGCCTTGCAAGAGGGTGAGGTGGAGAGCGAGGTCGAGGAAGAAATGGACGAAGAGTTGGAGAAGGAGATGGAGAATGAAGGCGACGATGAGTTCGTGGCGGCTGACAGCGATTCCGAGATCGATTTCGATGAAGACGATGCCGAGGTAAATATTTCTAGTAAAAAATCGCGGATAATTAAAAAGAAATCTTATTTTCATCCCTTCAGGAGAGCGACAGTGGTCACAGAGAAGAAGCCGATGTTGGCAGTGACTTTGAATCATCAGACGAATCCGATATTGAGGTAATTAAACAATTGAAAGAAATGATCCTCGATGTAAACCGTTTACGTTCAACAGGATGCCAAGACTCCCTCTGGGAAGCCGCAGCTTACCCCCTCTGGTAAGGACAAAGGTAAGACGCCCAAAGGTGGTGCCAAAGCTGGCAAAACTGGAAAGGGAGTCAAAGGTAAACGACCACACGTCGAAATCGAATACGAAATCGAACGAGAACCGGCACCGAGACAAACAGCTAGCGACTTCTTTTAGCACGTTTAAAATTGTATTAATAAATCAATTAATCTACAAAATTGCGCTAAAAACACTTCGTAGGTTTTGCCACGAGTGTTATTCTCGTACATTGTAAATAACAGTGTTTACGAGCAATTAATTCAGATCGTCCTTGCGCTTCCATCGCGCTTGAATGACACTTTCCAACGCATCATTACCCCGCGCGGTCAGCGAATGTATTGTGGATGCGTTTAGGTGGTGTGTTCGCACGCCGCAACTACTGCTCGATAATAAAATCGACGTGCAGGCGGTGGTATCGTAACAATTTTAATTACAGCGCGCTTCATTTCGCGTTTTTACCGAACGCGCTCATTAATTCGTATCGTAAACGCCGCATTGTAAATTCGCTCACGAGTAGTGCACGCGTACAAAACGCACTTTAATTAGGGAACCGGCAATATTTCACGGTTTTACTGCGTTCCGCGCAGTCGAACACAATGCAATCTATTTGACGAGTGCATGTAATTAACTGAAAGCCGTACAATTTTTCGTGATTTTTTCTCTCGCAACTTTAGAAATGCGTAAGAAATGTTATTTATATCACGAGTTCTTTAACCTGTCGAACTATACCCGGTCTCCCCTACTTGTATTAATAGTGTACCACCACTAATGAAATCCCAGAAAGCATTCCAATTAAGCCACGACAACGTAACCAAGTAAATGCAAACATCGAAACTCGCTCGCGCAATCTATCTCATCTCGATTGATCGTGCTAATTGTCAAACAGCGAAGGGAGCGTAGCGCCCAATGCGATAAGGTGTATTCCGTATGTTGCACTAATCCTTAGAAATTGCAAGGGGCGATAAACTAATGTTGGGGTTAGCTGGATGCGGGAGGACCGCGACGGTGCGCCACGCCTTGGACATGGGATGATATCGCTAATTGCGGAACTGCAGCGTGCAAACAATGGTCAACGCATTTGCATAATTTACCAGGGCGCACTGCTCATTGATCCTCTGCTTACCCAGTTGACTAAATTTCATGTTTTCAATTAATACGCAAGCAAAATTCGCGCGACGGTCGTGAGCAAAATGCGAACGGGCGAACGAGCCGTGGCTTTTATATCAGCGAGCAATCTATGAAGAGTATGACGTCAGAGTGGTGGGGAGTCGAGCGTGCCGAATCTACGCGACACTACCCGACGCACAAGATCCCCTACTTTATCGACCACATTGAAATTGATCTGGAAAAACGTTGTTTCGTGCATTAACAGTTAATTGTGTGTGTTTAGAAAATTGCTGCCGTTAATCCTCGATTTTAATGTCTTCGGAAAAGCGAAGATATGCAGGGAGCGCGAGTGCGTAGAAAATAAAGCCGGCGGCGACCTGTAACAAGTTTTAATTAATTTTTGATTGATAAAATCAAGCATCGCCGTAACCCGCAGCCATAACGGCAACGTTTATGATCGATACCGCGTCGCGCCTCTTCAGTCGCGTGCGGCACGAGGGGCGGCTTAACTTTCGCGGCGCAATATCGCTTTGAACATTCGCCATTCTGTAACGGTTTACGGCGAACGCGCGGATTTATGCCCGCGAGCGTCTCGGCGAGGGAGAGCAAACTCAAAAGCGGAAAATACACGAAACGTCCGCGCGCCCTGAAAGAAAAGGGAGTTCACCTGCGAGCGAATTCTTCTGATATTTTTAGCCCGAAATAATTGCTCTCCGGCTGAGCGTCCTTCGACATCGTTTGCATTCCATGCAAATTTTTCGCGTGAATTCAACGAAAAATGCGAAACGGTTCGCCGAATGCCAACGGAATTTGACGAACTCCCCGAGTTGGGCGACTTGCAAATGGGCGTGATTATGTCGCCGAAATCCGAAGTCGAAATGATAATGTAACTTTGATTACCTGCGAGTACGTAGCGATTGCGTTAATTGAGACGTGAACTTTCCGGAGCGCCTCTCGTCACGGAAACGAATGCGAGCGCGCAAATTCGTTCGCGGCAACGAACAGAATGATTTTCCGGCCGTAGTTGAGTGAGTAATCGAAACTTGGGGCGCAAAGTTCCGGCGCCGCTCGGCGAACAGTTTTGCAAGTTACGTCCTGTTTCGGGGAGAGTTTAATTGATACTGACCGACTGAGCGCCATCGGGTTTTGGATCGCGTCATAACTTTTACGCCCAGTCGATTAGGTAGCGTTACTTTCGGCACGACTTTTGAGCTCGCCAATTTCCCATCACAATTTTATTCTCGTCCGTGCGCGCCTTCCATCGGGCGCGTATCGCGAACACGTTTTAATTAGGAAACGGACAATATTTTTCGGTTTTACTGCGTTCCACGCAATCGAACAAGATGAAATCCATTTGTCGAAGTTGGGTGCATACTGTAATTAATTGTAAGTAAAAGCCGTACACATTTTATAATTTTGTTTTCTCGCTAAAACTGTAAGGGTGAGTAAAATGTTGAGAGTTGAGAACTATACCCGACCTCCCCTACTTGAGTATGCTCCATTGTACCACTGAATTTAATTGGTACTGACTGATTGTGCTTCCGTTTTTAAATCACGTCATTACTTTTACATCCAGTCGATTATTCCCGAATTGCAAACAACTTTCCTTCTTCAAGTTGGATTGGAATTGAAACCAATAAGAAAAATGTCTACTAAATCAATTAATAAACACAATAACTCGCCAGCAAAGGTTGTCTTGCCCAAAATACATGAACACTTGAACGCTCATTACCTATGACTCAAACCAATAATAAAGAACTCGTCGTATGACGTAATAACTCATAATTACGAATGCGATGTCTCATGATTTATAATAACGCAGAGAACTAATTATCGAGCATTGCGATCGCGTGGGATTCAAGGGATTGAAGTTAATAACACGCATTGCATGCAGATAAGTTTTATATGCGTCGTGCATCATATCACATTTCATTCTTATTAATTAATATTTATAAGAATGGTAATTCACAAAGCGCGACCTTCGCCGTAAATGGTCAACATAAGATCTTCCTTATTCTTGTTTACCAGAGTTTCACATCTAACATTCAACCGAATAAAAGTCCGAAAAAAAAACGTGCGATTGATATAAGACTGTGAACTTGAACGCGCTCGCACCTCGCAAGCGACTTGCCTTGAACGAGAGCGTCAAGTCGGCTTGACTTAAGTCAAGGCTGCGTTAACCGCTAACCGTTCGGTGACATTGATCTTTCGACCGGCTGGTACGTTCGACCTGAGTCATTTTGCTTTCAACACTCTCGCTGCCTCATCGCGTGCTCTTCTTCGTCGCAGCGTGCGCGCCGCAGCATCACGCCGCAGTTGCGTCAGCAGGAGATTTTCCAAAGACGGAAATATCCCGACCCGTAGTTCTCTACTCGTCGTCGACTTCTTTCGAAGTGCTCGCCGCTAAGTTTTAAATTCGCGTGCGCGAAATATTCGTCGAGCGCGAACGTTCAGCATTGAACGACCAGAATGTGAAAACGTGCGTCATCAAAAAGTCATCACGAAGACAACAATTAGATAGTGATCACGAGCGCATGTTTACAACCGGAACGTTACGAAATTATAAAACCAAAGTTCGTTTTTGCTCTTTCCTCCCTGCCGCGGGTCGCGTCGTTTTCGATTTCTCTTCCCGCTTCCATTTCCATGCGGCGTTATCATAGGCGATGCGATGGCGAACGACGGAATTAAAAACGCGAGTAAAAGTTTCAAGTAGAAAAGTTTACGATGTTATTCGAGCGCAATAAAAGTATGAATTGCGGTAATATTCCTTAAAGTTGATCGTTATTTTCTTTCTGCTCGATGGCCGCATAAAATGCTGGAGGCACGACGAACATACAAACCAATCATAATTACTTACG
This sequence comes from Ecitodaemon sp. MM-2014, assembly GCA_030557295.1. NCBI lineage: Eukaryota > Metazoa > Arthropoda > Insecta > Coleoptera > Staphylinidae > Ecitodaemon > Ecitodaemon sp. MM-2014. Next base: position 11,552 of record JARRAA010021180.1, on the reverse strand, counting down.
TCAATATGCAATCAGCGAAAAGTAGTTAATGTGTTTTGATCGTTTTTTACAATTGTCTAATGACGAAACTTTTTCTTTCCTCGGCGCCATCGTCAAGCGTAATTATAAAATCAAAAGTGCGAGGCTCAAGGCCATGCTTTAATTATGTCCCCGTTTGACTGTGATTGTGATTCGGATTCTGATTGCGAGTTGGCGAGTTCATTCGACTTGTACATGCGTACGTTGAGGCAGTGTCGGTAGAACCTGCGAGACGAAAAGTTGATAGGAACGACAACGCGCCGTCTGCGACAAATAGACAACAATAGTCGCCGTCGAATTGGTCAACAATCGGCCAAACACAGAAACAGCTCGACGCGCGTGGTCGATGTGTGCGCGACACCTGCAACTGCTCCAGTCTAGTCCTCGCCTAGTCCTACTTACGTACATATTAGTTATAACAATTTGTAATCGACGCGTCGAAAGTGCACGTGCAATTAATTGCGAGCGCGAGCGGGTACCGCGCGACGATGATCACTCGGTCGAAGGTGCGACGTCGCTGTTGTTGATGTTGTTTGTTGATGTAATTTACCTGCGTTGCACACCTACCGAGAGAGCCTTGGTGCGTTCCGGTTGAAATAATTATTACGCGTGCTTGGCCGCCGCGAATGTTACGAATTGCACAGTTGTCGGCTTGCTGCTGCGACGAACTCGTCAAGCGACGAGCTGAAAATGTTTTAAACAATTCCGCGCGTTGTTTTTGACTCGTTTGACTGACAGATAATTTTCAATTGCGAATATCGGGCGCTGCTCGTGGATTTAAGTGCGACGCTCTAAAATAATTTACAATTGTTTCGTTTTAAATTGATTTTTAATCTGCCCGTGGGTGATGTTAATGTGCATCGATGCGAGCGGCGCGAAATCGTGCTAATAGCGAGAGCAAAACCGTCGACTGTGACACAATATTGTGATGTCAATGTGTTGGAACATGTGGGGCGTCGCGAAACAAGCATAAAGTGTCGAGTTTCGTGCAATCGGATATTGTTGATCTGGTGGATCTCTGAAAAGTTTCATAGGCATCAGCATCAGTTTGCTCTCTTCGGACTCTGCGGATTAAACTGGATTAAATAAATAGCGAAAATGGGATTTTTACGACTCTGCAAAACTGCGTATAAATACAAGTGAGTACTCTCTCTTAAATCAAACGAAAGTCGACTTTAATGTAACTTTAATATTTAGTCGTAAGTCGTAATTGACTTAATATAACGAAATTATCTTCGAGATTAAGTTCAAAACTAATTGTAAAAAAAATATATATTTCCGCCATAAAATATTATTTAGAGAAACATTCGATTTTAATATTTCCGCTGCTCAAGGCGTCCAATAAAGTTAATTTTACCTTGACTATAACGTAAACAAAATAATCTCTAAAAACGACGTCGTAGCCCCCTCTGTTATGATACGGAAGAAGCACAGCTATAGTCAAAGTTTTCTGAGAACGGCCCAAACACCTTCGAAAATGATAGTGTGCATTCCTACTTCCACTTCTTCCGAAATATTTGTCTAAAGTCTAATGATATTTAATACAAATTTTCAAATTTTGCTTTCGCAGTAAACTGAACAATATAATTTAGTAGCGCCCTCTGTTATGACCGAAAAGAAACTGAGTCAAATCTTTCAAAGTAAAGTCCTCCGTATACATGAACCTCGTGTATGATTAAAGTTGACTTTAATACCACTTTAATATATAGTTTAAATAGTCATAAATCGTAAATCGCAATTGACTTTATATAACAAACTTATCCTCGAGATTAAGTTCAAAGCAAAATTTCTTCGTAATAAATATTTCCGCCATAAAATATTATTTAGAGTAACGATAAATTTCAATGTTTCCGTTCCTCAATGCGCCCAATAAAGTTACTTTTACCCTGATTATATCATAAACAAAATAATCTCTTAAAACGGCAAGGTAGCGCGCGCCCTCTTTCATGATAAGGAAGAAACACAGCTATAGTCAACATTTTCTAAGAACGGCCAAAACGTCTTCTGAAATATTTCTACTCTGTATTTTACATTAACCCTAAAATTGACAATTTCTTAAGCTCTTTCTCTCTCGGTGTACACGAACATTGTGTACCTTTGGAAACAATCATACACGAACGTTCACGATGATGGTAACGATGCCAACGTGAAAAATTAAACATTTAAAAGCGTAACGATTTCGCTCTATTTATATAATCGAGAGTCCTAAATCGCAATGCCCTAAACATTCCGGCACGTGCGCCGCGAAACGTGGATTATTACTCCGCTAAACGTGATTTTATTCTGACAACTGTAACAACTCTATAAATCAACGCTGAGGCGAAGCGGAAAACGAAAGAGCGCGATCGTAACAAGAGAATTTAAGTAGATTTCGCAGTCGGAATCGGGAATTACGAGTACAAACAAACACATCGAGCATCGGCGCGACGCCGTGGAATTCGTTCGCTCGTTGCAGGCGAATGCGTTCGCCCGTCTCGGATCGCCAGAAGTTTTTAGTATATTTCTTTGCAAGTCGCGCACCGTGCCGACTCGATTACGGCATCGACTATTTTCGGGGCTTAGGACAGGTCGCTACACGGCATCATGATATTCGAATAGAACAAGGAGCCGCACGATAACAGTAAGGTTTGTGATCGAGAGTGAGTTTCTTTTGAGCTTTTCATAAAAATGATCAACCGTTGAAGCAATATTTATCGAAACGAGCGTAAACTCACTCTGTAGCGTAAATTGTTAATGTTTTCCGTACGAGTAATTGGAGTGTTGATTATGACTTGTTTGGATAATTGTAAATCACGCTAGCAATCAATCAACATTCGAGCAATTTTTGTTCTAGGTAACTTGTGTGTCATTTAGGGAGCCTTAATTACTAGTACACAAACAATTATGGTTTCCAAACATACTGTATGTTACAGTAGAACATAAAATAGACGAAATAATCATTTATGTTTTGACCTTAATCGTGCTAAGCAAGCAACAAACATTTTATGTCCTAGGCAACTTGTGTCACATTTGGGTTGCCTATATTACTCGCATATAAATATTTGATGTTCTTAAGCACACTATATAATGCACCGTAACGTAAATTAGACAAACCTGCAATTTTGTTTAATAGCTTTGAATATATCTTGCATAGATAATTAATAATTATGCCAAAATTCGATGCTTAGATCTTCTATTCAACATAGGTGTCATTTGGATTGCCTATAGTACGCGCACCCGACGGTTTGAGGTTTCTAAACACACTGTAAACTGCACTAGAGCGTAAAATAGACAAAATACACAAAACTTCCGATGTCAGGCTTTCGAGCGCGAAATGTTACTTCGTTTTGGCTCTCGTTCATAGAACGTTGAAGGACATGTCGTCCTGTGTTGGCGGCAATATTTGCGTATTAACAACGCCAAACCTTGCCGCGTTTGTTAATTTCAACAACATTTTCCTCTGCGATTATTAGTTGCTGTTAAAAATTAATTCTAAAGCGTTGCACAAAACTCTTGAATTCATACATTGTTCTTTATTGCAATACGACTAAAAGGAAATTGATTTGCTAGTATTTAATGAGTTGAATTTTAATCAAAGTTATTCTCAAATTTGGCACTTTCAACACTCTATATATTCTTTCTCCGACGCGTTTTATTTATGGCGTTTAAAGTTTTTCAAAAAACCGAGCGAGATTTAAACTTTCAGTCTTTCTCCCGGCGGCTTATCGTCAAGTCGAATGATTTTCCCCTAAAATTTAACACCGAGAAACTACTAAAACTACGATTGCCGATAAAACTTTAATCATAAGCGATAAAATTATTCCTCGCCACCCGTCCATAACCATATCAATCGTAAAATATTTAATCGCGAAGTGCGCCTTGAAAACGCTGCAAACTTTTAAAATAATTTGAAGCGACGAAAGGGCGAAAGTCCCAAGTGCAATCGACCGGCGATACCGCGTGCTGCGCCGATGACGGGAAAGCTCGCAGTGTTCAATTGCGTCGGGGGCGGCGACTGCGACCGGTGCGTGTTCAAGTGAGTCCGAGAGATATTAATGAAGCGTTTTCGGCGTGGCGCGAAACCTCGATGCGCTGCACGTAAGGCAGGACCGGCGGATTAATTTATCTCCTCGAAGGGCGCGAGCGCCGCGGCGAAAAACGCAGAAATTACGGGCGGAGATGTGGCGGTGATTAAACGTTTTTTCCGCGAATGGCGACTGTCTTTTGTTTGCGTTTTTGCGCGCGCCCGCTCCGCTCTCACGCTGCAAATAATTGGAATGCTGTAATTAAAGTTTTTGAATAGATTGCCCGACGCGCGGAGCTGAATACGCAGAATCCAGGGACGCAAGCTAACCTAACCTGAACTAACATTGCCCAAACCGGCTCTAATTGTAACCACTCGAAAACTAGGGCTTCAAACACTGGAGGACTAAAGGTTTTCCAGCGCGCTCAGCGAGTCATGGCCTTGATGAGATGCAGAACAGACGTTTAACGGGTCAATGCTGTTTTCAATTCCGATTTCAACGCGCAAAGTGCAAGGCTAGCTAAATTGCAACCGAATTAATTATCTTACCATTTCTATAATTCTACTCGTTTCCGTTGCCATACGAATTTTTATAACCTGTGTTTTGTTTTGTTTTATCTTTTGTAATTTTCCGTTCCTCATTATCCGTTTAACTTTTCTGTTTTCCGCGTTTTAATTTAAATTTTTTTTTTAATCATAATTTCGTAATATCCATTAGACTTGTTACTTTTATTTTCGTTGGTCGACGTTCGCCCTAATTACAACGAAAATGACTTCAGTTATTCCGCGTTTTTTGTATTTATAACGAACAAACCATTAATGTCAGTCACGCCCCGTTTAATGCTAATAGTCAATTAGAATGACAAAATGGATTTACCAATATCGCCCTCAACAAAAACAAACAAAATATTTATACCGTCGCAATCAATTTTTCCTCCATTTCCTAACCTAACCTATTTTAAACGCCATTTTCGATGATTTCCATCTCGCCGACGCGTTAAAATGCGTTAATGCGTTATTTACCCGAACGGACGCACCGCTGCTACCTGATTCGCGTTTCGATGCCATTCAGGACCTCGGCCAGGACAATTCGCGCCCTCGTCCGCATTAATTTCAATATTTATACCCTCATTATCGTCCCGGCTCTAAATAACTCGCTAACATGCTAACCGGCGGTACGTTTCCACGCTGCAGACGCGCCCTCTATCTCCATTTTACTTTTGTGTCGTATCGCTCGTTCATTCCTCTCGTCGGCGCCGCATTTCGGGCGGAACGGTCGGCAGGGTTGGAGAGGTCGTCCGCGGCGAGCGGGCGAAGTTGCGCACGTTGAGTATTATCGCGTATTGTCAGCCGGACTCGGGACGGTCGCGATCGAGAACAATCGCGAACTGATTCTGACCGATCCTTTCCAACCGCCCTCGCGCTCGCGTTTATTCCCGTCGAGTTGCGAATAATGATGACGCGCAGGGCGACGCTTGACAATGGTTTCAAATGAACTTTAGAAATTTAATAAATATTATCCTGATAGAGCGCTTAGCGTGATAGTTTATTGTCGAGATCGGCAGATTATGTTTTCTACGTAACTTGTATCTCATTTTGGTTGCCTGCAGTAATCCTAACTGACAATGAGTATGAATCTTTCTTGATATTTGTGAAGGACTATTCGATCTCTCTATAAGTTCTTGAACTTTTTGTCTTTTGTTTCCTTCATAGAATATCTTCTATTCTTTGATAAAACATTTTGTGTTAACCAGTTATTGACATTGACTACAGTCATTTGGGTTGTCTACTTATTCATGACTAAATATTTCTTGATCTTCACCTGGATCTCCACTTTAAATCTTTAGTCATTTGATCCTTCCCATAAAAATTCCCAATTCCCTGTTAAAGCATTTTAAGTTTAAATAGTTATCGACATCAAACGACTGTATTTTCCGTACAACCTGCTTGTCATTTGGGTTGCCTAGATTCGCGCAATTCATTTCGCGAGATTTGATCGCAAAATGTTGTTTTCATCATTTATAGCAAATCTTTTGTCACTTGTTTATTTCTCCGAACGTTCTCCCTTATCCGCATTCCCTATATTCTCGCATAATGACCCCAAGCGTACGCAGTTATTTCAGTCGCCATTGTGCGTTGCGTCGTTTTGCAAATGTTTGACTGTTCGTTATGCCGAAGAGCGCCGTATTGTTGCTCGCCTAGCGTCTCTGTTTATCGTCTGCTTTAACGCTTCATTAAATTCGACGACAACTTTAGCTCGCGGCGCGCCCGGCAGGAGAAGTCCCAATAAAAATGGCTGCCAACGACGCACTGCGAATCTATCCCGCACAATGGACGTGAATTATTAATCGTAAATTAGAAATTATGACTTAAGCAACGGCCAGCAACTCGTAATAGTTGCCGCAGAAAGAAAAGCGTAAAAACGCCATGAATTCTAATGCACGATAAAACTGAAAATTCATTTAGATTAAAGCATGCATATTCATATTCGTGAATGTAGACATTATTTCATGTATGTACTCGCGCACTGTACCTACATTCCTATTATTAGCAATATTAAACTGGAGCTATCGTATGAAACCGCATAAATTATACAATGGCGTTCGAGCTGGAAACAATGAAAATATCGAGGCATAAAGTTTAATAATTTAAGTACGCGCACATTGAAGCAAGGTAATGAAATTGGTCGGACTAATTCGTCGCCGCGCTGGATGGTATACAGGGCAGGAATAGCAGCGATCGAAGTTCGTGTTATTGTCAATAACAATGGCGCACGGTTCGGTTTCATTTCTGCCTTCGATGCACGTAATTCCGCGTGCGCACTCTGCCCGATCACATCGCAAATCGCTTTATTTCTTGTGTAATGTTGATGCAGCGGGGCAAAGTTTTCCCCATCGACTTTTGCCTTTGATCTGTCACATTAAACATTTCTCATAAGAACGTTGGTATATTTTACGCCCAGTAAATATGTTTGTGTGCATTAAACATTAAAATTTACAAGCACGCGTTATTTTATTCCGGTAGAAATGGCGAAATCGAATGTATTTTTTCAATATGCATTATATGACTCACACACTGAATATAGTCAAGTTTTTCTAAGAATTGACCGTAGAATTGGCCGCAACTTTTCATAGTGCGAGAACAGTTAAAGCGTTGGCTGACAGATGATGCCACAATCGCATGTCTCTAACTGTCGTTCTTGCTCTGAATATTCTTCATTCTCTGATAAGGCATTTTATGTGTCAGTCACAACTGGGCAAATTATATTTTCCAAGTAACTAGTGTGTCATGTGGGTTGCCTACATTACTTATAACTAAACGTTAACAAGCCATACTTTTTCAATTTTCCACGCTCTTCCACTTCCACTTGCTCCCACTCAAAGTGCTTGTCGTTGCTAGGCAATTAGCGAAAATTCGTGCCTCAAATTCGACAGGATCGTTGTAATTAATTTTACTTTATTTTAAGATGTTCATCAGTTGATTGACAGATGGCGCTAGATTGCCGTGTTTCTAAAAACAGTTCGTAACTTTCTCATATTATCTTACAGTCGCGAATATAAATGTTGAATCTGAATATTACAAATAATCATAACGAAAGCAAACACAAACGTTAAAAAAATGAAAAGATAACTTAATAAAGTAAACGTAAAGTTATTGCGGTTTAGAAATAAGGTGCCTACGATCAATCACGGACGTATGCGACGTCGAAACTTGAAAAACTTTGACTATGGCCTGCGGTAATTTTATTATCCTGCTCGTATCCAATCTCGGCTCGAAGAAAAAATTTGAAAACTCCAAAAACTCGACCAGAGCCAGCGGCACGTTTTACATTTTGTTTGGCGTAAAAGTTTTATTGAACGCCCGCACGTAGATGCGTTCAGAAATAGGCCGCCAGAAGCAGCGCTTCGGAATTAACGTCATGCCACCAATTTTGATTACCGTCGCGCGCTGCTCCGTTTGCGCGAATGATGAATGACATCATGGAAACTCAACGCGTTGCAACGTGGAAAACAAATAAAAACCCACGACGCACCGACCCGCGCCTCGCACCCTAAATAATGCATAAGCGTCGGAGTGCAAATAAACCATTACACGCGAGCGATTTGTAAATAGGCAGTATAATAAATCATGCAAATATTTATATTTAATTGAATTCGCCGCGCAAACGCAAATGTTTACCTGCCTTTAAATCGAATCGGTTTGCGGAGCGCGGGGCGCGGCGACGCTTGTTTCGTGTGCGCAGTGACTTAAGTAACCTGCGGCATGACAATGTGCGCGAGCGTAATGACGGTCATGATCTAATTCCTCGCATCGCGCACCGCACGCGGAAACACGGCCGCGCGCACATCGCTCGGCGGGCGATGGCGTTGATGCGGTTTAATGCATCGCGTTAGTTTTTACCGCTCCGCGACGCCCTGACTCAACTCGAGCACGACCGGTGCGGACGTCGAGCCCGCAGTTGCTTTACGATGGCGGGGAGCCCAGTTATCGCTTCAGCGCGGCGTCGAGCGCACTTAAACTGCGACAAGCCGCCTGCGATCGACACGTGATAATCGCGACAACAACGGCGGACACGATTTTCGTGCGCGCGAATAATTGCGGCGTTGGTGCGTCTCGAAGAAGTGATGTGAACGAAGTGAGCGTTGATTAAAGGTCGGTGACGTTCTGAAGGTTGACATTCATTATTAGATTTCGGCAATAAATCACAATTACGGCCAATTGTTTTACGCGCGTTACGTATGCCCGCGCTGCTCGTGGGATTATTATTAAATCACACAACTCGTCGACAACTGTAAGTTGAACTTTCGGCGACACGCGTGGCGTCGGAGCCCGCGCGAATTTAATGTCGTGTGTTGTCATCGAGCCGCAAAGTTTGCGCCGCGTCGAAAGTCAGCCGGCGGCGCGGTTCGGCAGTAATTAATTCTATATATACGCGGGCACGTCGAAGTCGAGAAGTGCGTTCGCGCTGCTCTTCGACGTCGACGTCGGGCGTTCGTTTGCCGGATGGAGCGTGAGCGCACGTGGGCGCGGAAGTTCATGGCCGCCAATGCGTGGTTATTGCTTGGGACGTTTCGTTATGGAATCGAACGAAAAGCAAATGCACCCGGAACGGACGTACCGATATTCGACCAGATAATATATTTCTAGGTTATCTCTAAAGGTTATGTGCTAGAGTGACATTTGCAAACGCAAGTTCACTTTCTATGTCTCCGGTTTCCCCTACATGGGTTATAATCTTGATATTCGGCTGGCAATGAGCATTGCTAAAAGATTTACAGTTCATTTCGAAACGTAGGTCGACTTTGTGTTAGGATTGTTTAGGTTCCGGTTTCCCCTACACGGATTTGATCATATTTGTACTCGAACGAGCATTATTCATAGATCCACGACCAATTTTAACACGCAGGTTGACTTTTAGAGGTTATGATTATTTGGAGAGCTTCGCAGAGTCAGATTGTGAATGATTTCAATTATCCCTGGTCTCCCCTACACGAGTTGAACAATATTTGTACTCGAATGAGGTTAATTTTAGAGGTTATGATTGCCTAGGGGACCTGGAAGTCGGATTGTGAATGATCCCTAAGGTTTCCGGTCTCTCCTAGACCCATTTGATACTATCTATACTCGATTGAGCATTATTAAATAATTTACCGCTCATTTCGGGACGTAGGTCGATTTTTAGGGGTTATGATCGTTTAGGGAACTTGATAAAGTGATTATTGCTTGGGACGTTTCGTTATTGAATCGAACGAAAACCAAATGCACCCGGAACGGACGTCCCGATATTCGACCGGATAATATATTTCTAGGTTATCTCTAGAGGTTATGTGCTAGAGTGACATTTGCGAACGCAAGTTCACTTTCTATTTTCGTCGCTAGATGTCTCGCAATGTCTATTTTTGCCTTGCACCGTTAGAATGCGCGAAGTTTCTTGCATAACGAGCGAACAAGAAGTTCGATTCGCTCTTTCCGCGCTTGACTTTCCGTTTCGTTTCGTCGCGCGGCTATTTTTACGTCCCGGCGCGCGCCCGCGCATTTTTTGGCAATTGTTTCGACGAGTCTAATTCGATCGCTCGCATTGTTTCGCGACCCGACGCGCGCTTAATGAAAGAATAGTTGCGCAATCGGACGCCCGCCGCCATCGCCGGCGGCGCGGGAGGAATCGAACGTCCGCGCGGCGTGAAAAGACTCCGAAATACAATTTCCTTCTCTTTCGCTGTTCGCAGGATGAACGAAAAATACAATCTGCGGGACGACGTGATTTTCCCGTCGACGGAGCAGCAGAAACCGCCCCCGGTGCGCCTCACCGGACATCGCCGGATCGGATCCACGCGAAGGTAAGGAAGCAATCTTTTATCGGACGGCCGGACGGCAAATTGCCGAAGCATTAATTGCTTCTTGCCTGCTTGCGTCATGAAATTTAATAATGGAACACGTCGAGCGCATGATTTACGGGCCGACGGGCATTATTAAAAGGTTCCGCTTTAATTCGACGCGGCGGACGATTTTTTTTTTAACTTATCACGATTTGGAGAACATGGTAGAGTCGGATTGTGATTGATTTCAATTGTCCCCGGTCTCTCCTACATGGATTGAACAATATTTTTACTCAAATAAGCATTATTAAAAGATTTAAGGTTAATTTCGACACTCAGGTCGATTTTCATAGGTTATTATTGTTTATGTATTTATGATTGATCACTACCGTCATTCGAACTAGAATTATTTAAAGATTTAATTAAGATTTGATTGTGATTCGACTGGCAATGAGCATTACTAAAAGATTTACCGTTCATTTCGAAACGTAGGCAGATTTTGGGTGTTAGGATTGTTTAGGTTCCGGTTTCCCCTACACGGATTTGATCATATTTATACTCGAACGAGCATTATTCATAGATCTACGACCAATTTTAACACGCAGGTTGACTTTTAGAGGTTATGATTATTTGGAGAGCTTCGCAGAGTCAGATTGTGAATGATTTCAATTATCCCCGGTCTCCCCTACATGTATTGAGCAATGTTTGTACTCGAATGAGGTTAATTTCGACATCCAGGTCGACTTTTAGAGGTTATGATTGCCTAGGGGACCTGAAAGTCGGATTGTGAATGATCCCTAAGGTTTCCGGCCTCTCCTAGACCCATTTGATACTATCTATACTCGATTGAGCATTATTAAATAATTTACCGCTCATTTCGGGACGTAGGTCGATTTTTTAGGGGTTATGATTGTTTAGGGAACTTGATAAATTCGAATTATGAATGATCCCACCTGTCCGCGGCCTTCCCGACGTCGATTCGATCATATCCATACTCGAAATCGAATTAAATCCAGGAAATACGAAGTTTCGCGAAGTTCTGAAGTTTTATGGCTTTCCGAACAGGCCGCATATACCTACTGTCGAGCATTAATACGTGATCATAGACCGAGTCTAAATTCATGCAAGGTTGTCCGACACAGACGCATCGCCCGCCGCTTACAATTAGCACTCTTTGTGACGCGCGCGCTGGAAATAATGCAGGTGGACGCATG
>JARRAA010021118.1:0-12540 GCA_030557295.1 Ecitodaemon sp. MM-2014 | reverse complement strand
TTAGGTTAGGTTAGGTTAGGTTAGGTTAGGTTAGGTTAGGTTAGGTTAGGTTAGGTTAGGTTAGGTTAGGTTAGGTTAGGTTAGGTTAGGTTAGGTTAGGTTAGGTTAGATTAGGTTAGATTATTATATAATTCCTTTAAGGTATGTTAAAGTAACCTTAGATTAGATTAGGTTAGGTTTTGGCAAATTAGGTTGTGATGGGATTGGTTAAGTCCGAATGGGATAGGTTAATCGACTAGTAAGACAGTCATAATAGTCAAATATTGACGGCAACAATGTTTCGCTTGACGCATGCGTCGGAACCACCGGCGTCGGTGTGCGCGCCCGGGACCGATTTACCGATTCGATTGAGTCGCTAAGTAGTCCGAGCAAATTGAAATATATTTTAAGCAAGCCGCCGACCCTGCGGCGTCGCCGAAACCTGCCGCGTCACCCCGACGCGCCGAAAATTAACATCCGAGCGAGCGCGTCGCTCGAGTCGGCCCCTCTTTAAAGCCGCTCGGGAAGCTCCGCAAGTGCTTTCGGATATTGAGCTTGTAAAACCGTTCGGAAGCTCGCGCGCCCCTTCTTCGCCCATCGCCAGATTCGCTTCCAATTGCGTCGGCCGAAAATGATTCCCGCGAATGTCCCGCCGAGATAAAAATCGAAAAATCGTAAATCGTGAGAGAGATTTTTTTCGAAAACGCCGTCTGGGATGCTGACACACGGCGCGCTCTTCGTGGGCAGGAGGACGGAGAGAGAGGCGGGGCGCGGGGGAAGGAGATGCAGGACCCTAATTACCCCATCTTCGGCACCGAGCGGCGCCTGCTTTACAAAACCGACATTATCATCATTATAAAAGTCATCATCATTATCTATACCGATCGCCTTTTCTAACTACCCTATCTGTCGCGTGATTTTTTCCGTGCGCGTCGCCGGCGCGCCCGAATTAACCTCCAAATTGGATCGGGGACGAGCGACCGACTAATAGGAGATGAAAAACGGCAGAAACGCTCATCATTCTGCTTAGGACCGCGCACCAACAGACATTTCGGGGCTGCTAGCTGCAATTAGGTGTCAGGTGGTTTCGTGCGTAATTTGAACGACTCTGAGGCATGTTTTAAATATTTCTCTGATGGCAGATGAATAAATACGCTTGAATAATTGACCGCAGGTGTCTGAGTCAGCTCTGAAGTCATGAATTTGTTGAAAATCAATTTTCCTATAGAAAACTTGTTCGATTTGTAACCAGGCAATTTCCCAACTAAAAATGTGTGTCGGATTGTCGTGATTTTAGTGATTTTCAGCGTTGGGACGTCGAAAAGTTGCGAAAACGTGCGGCTCGTTGTCGATTTAGAAATAACACCTTCCGCGGCGATAATAAAGAGCTTGTTTACAAAATAATAGACGCACGTAAGAGCAAGACGCGCGATAATTTACAAACGCGCCGAATGTCGGCGCTCATGTCCGCGCGCACGATACGCACACCGAAACAAAAACGAAGCGGTGGAAGCCGAGAATGCGACGTTGACAAAGTGGGGATCGCGTCCGCCGATCGCCGCGCCTCCATCCGATTACGCGGCGCCCGCGGAGGAGGAGGTGGAGGTGGCCGGAGAGAGGGGGCACGGCCGCGCGACGCGCATGCCCGCCGTGTCGATGCGTTTGATGCGAGGGCGTTCCGCGATTAAATAAATGGGAAGGTAGAGGATTGGTAATGTTACGGACGAAGGCGCCGCCCCGCAGCGGCGCGAGTAGGGGAACCTATGATTTGGCAGCGGCGAGGCCTTCCCCTTCTCGGAATCAGTAAGCAATGTGATCTCAACAATAGCGGTCCGGTATCACTCCCAATACGCGATACGCGCGCGCACGATTGATTGATAGTGAGCGCGTCGGCGTTCGCCTGTGATAAACCAGCGCATCGACACCTGTTCGGAGTTCGCCGCATTCGTCAAGCGAACGACGCAAAAACCGTAAACACAAAGCGACGGTGACGCCTTGCATCGAACGCGACTGTTGTTTAAGTTAAAATCATTGCGTCTTTTAAAACGTTTTGAAGTTCGAAACAGTTCGGGTGCAGTGTGTGGACGTGCGCGGCGCTCGTTCTGACGCATCATGTTGACAGACATGACGCCGACCGCCGGCCAGTTTTACGGCGCGCAAATGCCGGCGATGACCATGAACATAAAGACCGTAAGTAGACTTTTCCACCGGCGAATACCTGGGAGATTATTGTCAACTCACGGGCATTGTGTGCGCGACTGTCCTCCATGTAGAGGGTTACTTAGTGACATTGTGCGCTTGCGTAAGCCACTCCGAAGTGACAGGTCCACTTGAGATTACTTCAGATTAACAAAGCGCACAAAAGGCTTAAGCGTGTCGAAGTTTTTTTTGTGCGAAAAAATGTGCAGTTAAGGCACCATAAATATTTACAAGGTTCTTGCAAGTGAAAAAGACTACAATCCTATTTGGTAAGGAGAATAATGAACGTTTTGGTCTGGATTAGGTTAGCAATCAAGAAAGCTGAGGTGTCCGACGGTTGTCAAGTAAATTTTTGAGGTTAAGAGCTGTCATTTGATTGTTTGGAACTGAAACTAGGAAAATCTTAAAGGAAACTGGATAGAATTACTAGAAAATGATAAATATTCATGTTTTGGTTTGTTTCTGATCTTTTAACCCTCTGAAAATGGTCATTGGAGGTGGAAACTAGCTAAAACAGAAGAAATTATTACTTTGGGACATTGAAAGCCATGGCATTAGTTCATCCCTTAGTAGTAACACATTCCAGGTTATCTCTTCATTATCCTAACCTAAAATAGATGGTATTATAACAAGGGGCCCAGACCGGAACATCCACCTTGCTAGGATTAATCTATTTTGCCAAAAACGCAGACTGCTCTTTTGCTTTTCATTTCTCACCGCTCTCAGCGAGCACCGCATGAGGTCCAAAACACGCCCGGCACCTCGCAGCGGGTGCCGCACAACCTAGACCGGGAATAATATCAAAATCATTGTTCGCAATTGCCGCATGCGAGCACTTAGCGCCGAAGTGCGGACTCGTGGAGCATATTGAGTGCGGTGCTTAGCGGTTGATCCGCTTTCGGGAGCGCACGCTCCGGCGATACACGTTTGCGGTCGCGCCGAGGGATTAGCCTCCGGGGGAAGCGTTCCGGAGTGTTTTGACAGATTCTAAAGGCTTACACGATAATCCGCGCCAAAGTAGATTTTTATTCCGATGAATACCAACGAATTACCGAGAATCACAAAGGAGATGCAAAGAGCTTCACAAGAACCGAGAACTGGGAGATGTTTTAGAGGTTATATCTGAGGTTAGGTTACGGGAAAAGGTGATTAATATAAATTTGGAAGAAATGTCGGGTTTAATTGGCCAAGAAAACGCTTTTTTGGAGAAAACATACCCGGCGAGGAGCTCACAAACATCGAATGTAGCAGACGTATCGAGTTACCTTGGGCACATGTGTGATTTTAAGGTTACGGGTTCGGGATCCGGCGTAATACGAGGACAGATGTTTAGCGCTTTTTCGCGGCTCGTTGTTTGTGATTTATTGAAATGGATTTTACCTAAAATCCTGATCCGGGTGTGACAATTTCTGAGGTGCCGGATGTATCAAAGTGTCAAAAGCTTTCTCACTAACATGAAAAACGACAAAATATCGCAGGTAATTCGGCCGAGAAACAAATTGTTCCCAGCGCCGAGCAATGCCGACAATTTTGACAAGTTTGAGCACACATAATAACGTCATTAACTCCTTACGCGTGGAGCGCTTTTTCATTACGTGCATTTTAAATCTGTTGATAATTATTTAACATCAGACACCTCTACTCAATGTTGCAAGGCAACGCATAGCACAATATCTCTCAATTCGCCGCAATTATATGTTTAAAAACTCGCGAGAAACAACAAAACATCGTTGACATTCCTGCGGGCAAACACATTGTTTCAAACATCACAATTTTGACATGTTTGGGCCCACATAATAACGTCATTAACTCCTTACACGTGCGACGCATTCTAAAGTGAAAGAAATTAGAAGGAATCTGTTGACATTTATCAAATTATTTGCATTGTCACTAACATAAGCGTTGTTTATTGTTAGCACGCGAATTCAATACATCCGGCAACCATGCTCGATGTTGCTAGGCAACGCATGATAACAAAGTCCTCGATGGACTGCTTGTACTGCGTTTTAGTTTAGCGCAGGAACGAAAATGCGACGAAAATAGAATCATCATAAAAGCGTTCGAAGAATTCGGCGACGCGTTACATTGTTCGGCGGCACGGCGACAAGTCGGGCGCGTTTATCGAAAAGCGGCGCTTTGTCGTTTTTAATTTCGCGCGCTAACAAGGCGACGCCGAAACGCGTCGTCTGGTAGCAGGAGCGACGCGCATTCGACGCGCGTCGTGTCGTCGTAAATTAGCGCCGCGGCTTTTTTTATTGTCTCGGGCGCACGTCGTCGTCGCCTCCGCGGAATTAGAACGTCCGCGTCCGGGCCCGACGATTATTCAGCGCCCGCAATCGCTCACGCTTCTACAGAACGTCGCCGCACACTTATCTCATACCTAACCGATATTTGTGGTTGTTAGCTGCTTGTTAAGCGATAGCGGGAATTTTCATTGCGCGTCCCTTCACGCAGGAGGAGATTCTATGGGGCGTGCGGCCGGGAATTGATTGCGCTCGCGTTTATTTTTAACGCCGCAACAATTCATTAATTTTCCCTCGCGGCGGCGTTTAGCCGGCCGAAGCATCTGCTGAATTTCGTCGATTTATTGCCGTCGCGACAAGCCGCATTGCGCGCGCATATCGCTCGGAACCCGGCGAAACAAAAATATCGCCGCGCCGACGTAACCTCACTTTCACCCTACCAATTACGCTTCGGCTCGGCGTCGGAGCGCCTCTCGAGTCCGAGGACTCTCGAAGTCAAAAGATGCGCGTATCATCGTCGGGCACTCGTCCGCATTGTTTAAACTTAGAGCGCGGCTACCGACCGAGCTGACAGGAGCGGATGGACAAAAGGTGTCTTCGACGTCTCCGGCGTCTCGGGCATAATAGGAAAGTAGTCCGGGCGTCCGTCGGGATGATTGTGTTATTTGTCGACGAGCGCGCCTCTCCGCTCGCGGCGTTTTTTTCGGGGACCTTCGTCCTTTGTTCTTTCGTTTGGCGGGCGCCGCGCTCGTCTCGTAATTGCTCTCTTCTCCGAAGAGGCGCCCGCATGGGCGCGCCACGAGCGTGCCGTCTCGTTATTAATTTATTTAAATATTCTTCCAGGAAGTTTACACGAAAACAAGAAAATAAAGCATTAAGCGGCGTTCCCGCCGCGATGAATCATCGCGGCCGCGATTAAAGCGAAAGACAATCGGCGGTCCGCGCCCGGCCGGAAATTCGAAGGGCTCGAAATTGAATTCGACTCGCAAGCTCGGGTGAAAGCCGCGCGCTTTTGTATGCAAATGTGGTCACTTCGAACCGATGTTTTTCACTCTAATTGAACGTCGGCGCTTCCTTTCTAAAAAAAACGCGCGCTTTTGTTCTTCTTTCCAGGAGACCCGCGCACAATGCGCGGCGCGAAAACGTCGAAAACGCACTCGAGGTGCTCGCGATGAGACGAAACATCGACGGCGCGTATTGTGCGGGATTCAATTTGCGCTTTTTAAGTCGGTCACCGTCGGTCACACTTAATAAGATTTATGAAAGTCAATTTATTTATTAAAAGGCCGGGCGGAAAAGTGCGTGACACGCCGGTCCTCCGCGTCTCGGTAATGTATTCATCCATTATACCTGTTCTCTCTCGCCGGCTCTCTGCCGCCGCCGTCGCGCGCGGACGTTTTTCCATCGCCGCGGTGCCTCGGCACGTCGGCGCGCGCGCTCGGCTAGGTGCGCCAAGAAAGGACTTGATTGACATTTACACGCAGTCCCGGAGCTATTCTTAGCGCCTACGTCGACCGAATAATTATCGCGATATGCGGCCGCGTATGCAAAGGAGCGCGAGCGCAAATTGCCACCGGAGACTAGGAATTTCGCTGCGAGTGCTCCGCGCGGTAGCCGACGACGAACGCACCTGGTCGCTCGCCATCGCTAACCGGCTCTTGGGTTATGCGCTTCTTGCACGACGTGCGCACATGTGGTTTTGCGTCATGGGCGGGAAACGTAAACTTTTGAAATAAAATAGCTATTTTGGATGTGATAGAGATATAATTATGAATATTGAAGTTTATCGGTGTTAAAATTTGGTTTTGGGCGTCCCGTTTTGGTAAAAATTTCAAATTCCCGCCAGTATTTGACATTTCATGGCATTTCGCCTGAAACAAAGTGTCGTTCTTAAAGTTGCCTACATTAAATTTACTCACGTGGTTAGCATACTTTTAGCTTGAAATTATGCGCATTTATTAACAATATGGCCTCAAAGGATGTCTCGGAATTAATAAATTAGTTTCTACTCAAATGTGTTTTCAATTATAATGGCCAATCGTGCATTAAAATGTAATTCCGTGCGTTTTTCATTGGCAGAAATTTGAATTTCGCGCCGGTTTCACTCATGTGTGATTCGTGGCATTTTGCCTGAAACAAAAGCGTCGTTCTTAAAGTTGCCTACATTTAACCTACTCGCGTGATTATCGCACGTTTAGCTGGAAATTATGCGCATTTATTTACAATTTCGCCTCAAAGGATGTCTCGGAATTAATAAATTAGTTTCTACTCGAATGTGTTCTCAATTACAAAGGCCAAGCATGCATTAAAATGCAATTCTGCGCGTTTTTCATTAGCAGAAATTTGAATTTCCCGCCGGTTTCGCTCATATGCGATTCATCGAATTTCGCCTGCAACGAAAGTGTCGTTCGTAATGTTGCCTACATTACTATCGTAACGACACTTTTCCTGCATAAAATTATCCCGATGCATTAAAAATTCCACCGCGCAGATCGTGCAATAATGAATAACTTACTTCAAACTCAAATTTATCCCAAAGTTCGTCTCGTTTTTTTTCCGTTTTGTGACCAGCACCAACGCTTCAAGTGACTAGTCATTACGCAAATTACGCAAACGAGTGTTTTAGAAGTTAGATCGCGGCGGTCGTTTGAGAATCAATTAATTACGTCTAACGTGACGTCGCGCGGCGCGAAGCAAACACGCCCGGAGTGCCGTCCGTCCGTTCGCTCCGACTTCATTCCGAATGATTAAAAACGCATTTCGTGCATGCTTGACCTATCAAACGCGACCGGGAGACACTTCGTGATAAACATCGGCGCGGTCATTACGGTTATTCGGTGCGAATCGATATGAATATTTAATGCCCGACATCCTCCGCGCCGCCCGCCGCTAATGAGCAGACAATTACTTCGATTATCGATTACGTCGCGCGCGCTTAAATTGAGTTATAATTGAAGCGGTTCGCCGCCTAAATGCGCCGCGCTTACGAAATTTCATTCGACTGCATCGACGAGTCCGCCAAATAAACCAAAGCCAGAGGCAGACCCGTTGCCGAATAACAGCGCCCGACTCCGGCCTGGGCCGAGTCGTTTGCATATTAAATAAAATTCACGGAATGGAGAGCGTTTTATGCATAATAAATGAACCGAGCGCTGGATATCGCGAGCGCATAGACGGCTCGCCGCTACCGGGGTTTTCTCCGCTTCGCTCCGGCCGTCGCGCCGCAATAATTATTTGTCAATCTTCGCGTGATATCCCGAGGGTGAAATTTGATTAAAAGTTAATAGGAGCTACCGGAGAGCTTTCGTAATTATTTCCCAGCGCTTCTCGGAAGCTACCGCAGGTAGAAACGACGTAATTCATATTCCGACCGACATTTCGAAGCGTCGGTGCCTCGCGCGGCGTGGGCCCGAGTCGGTCCGCAATCGGAGAAACATTAATAACCGAAAACATCGATAAAAATCGTGTAATTTGTACGCGACTATCACGAAAAATGATAGATGCCCGCGTTTACACGACTGCGTCTGACAGGACACATGTCCATTTGTCATTTGTCACTTGGCGTAATTGTCAAACGCCTAAAAATGGGAAATAAAACGCAGTAATGACCGCCGGCTCGATCAGCGCCCTCTCGGTGACTTAATGGCGTTTTTATTTTGCTACCAGGTGCTTTTCGTATGCGTGAGACATTTGAAAAGTGGTTAAGTTGTATTTACAGTTCACAGACAGTCTGTCAGCTCAGCTAGCGTCCTCTCAGTGCTGTAAGGGTAGATCTATTGAATAACACCTTGTGCTTAATATCTATCTACAGTTTCCAAGTAACCTGAGAATTGGAAACTCATCAGTAATGACTCTGAAGAACAATCCGGCTGCTCACCCAGCGCCCTCTCTCAGCGCTGAGGACTAAAAGAGTTGGACTGCTTCTGCGCCCTCTCCGTATCTTAATAGAATAGCTACCGGGTGTTTTTAAATACTTTCTGGGATAATAAATAAACACGGCTGCATAAAAAGTGGTTAATTTGTAGCCGCGGTTGCCGAAGCTTCGGGAGCCCCTTGTTTCTCCTTTCTTTCTCGTTAACGAGTCGAAGTCGTAAAGATCAGAGAGGCTGCGGTCGGCACCCGAAACGTGGAGCTGAGCGCACCGTGAATTTATATGCATGAGTTGCCTAAGGACGTGCTTAGTCGTCGAGTTTTATGGTCCCGACGTATTTCTGACAAGCGGCTACTTTATACGCACACGTGTGTATGCGATCGGGAGTCGAAGGAGGAGCTCGAAGAAGTCGGGAAGAGCGCGCCGGGACAATGGGGGACGAAGTGCCCGTCCGTTTCCGAAAGCTATTCCTTTAGGGAACCATACAATGCCCGCCACTTTGTTACACATCGCGCTATTAACCGAGGCGACCCTCGGCGCGAGCGCCCGCCAGGCAAACGTCGGGAAAATCTGCCAAATCAACACTCCGAGGAAGTCGCCACGAGCGTTATTCCTCGTCGCGGCGGCGGCGGCGGAGGAAAACTGCGCGAGCCAATTTCGCCGCTCGTGTAATTAGCGGCATCGGGTTTAATTATGGACCGAGCCCGGACCGCGAAGTTCGGGCGGCTTTAATCAAGAGAATAATGAAAAGTGGCGCCCGCTCGTCGCCCGCGAGACACGCACGGGCGTGCAACGTGGAGGAAAAAAAAAACGAATGAAAACGTCGAAAGCGACGTAAACGAACGGGCCCGAGAATAAATATGACGTGCCGAGCTCTTTCTGAGAGATGATGTGAAAGAGCCGACCTCGGGACCAAGGGGGCGACGAGTAGCCGTCATTATAAACAGACTCTCCGCAGTCTAATAGTCGGAACGAATAATGATTTTCATTCTTTGCTCGCGAGGACTTTTTCGTAGCGCCGGCGCACGGATTAATTAATTTTTATCTGCTCGCTGAGGTTATGTTGGGTTATGACACGTCGCATTGTCTGGTTTAATGCAAGTCCATTAGCGGTCGGCGCGGAGAGTTGAAACAAACCGACGGAGGAGAGTGAAAGGTTGATCCGAGGCGCTTTTTTCGGTAGCCACCGGTCGATAACGGGCGCGCCGCCAATCGCGAGATGCCCTGGGCGTCGCCTGCATGTCTTCGGCCGCTAGGGTCTCCGGCCATCGCTCGCTGGACGCCTCGGGACGCGAAGGTCGCCCGGCTTTTAAAGCCTCTTTAATTACTTCCTAACTGTGAGAACCGACCGGCGGCGCTCGATGATTCGAAATATTAATCAATATGCAAGCGTAGCGCGTACGCCTAGTAGTTGACTTTCGTGCCCGGTGGCCGCTCCGCTTCATTTCCTCTCCGAGGGGTCTGGACCCCACCAGTCCATTGGCATTAGACGGAATTACTGACGTCGTCCTTCTTCGGTTTCAGGAGCATCCGAGTTTACGAGGCACGCCGCTCGCCATGCTCGCGGCGCAGTGCAACAAGCTGTCCAGCAAGAGCCCGCCGCCGCTCGCCGACGCCGCCGTGGGCAAGGGATTCCATCCGTGGAAGAAGAGTCCGCAGGGCGCGCCGTCGCCCGGCTCGGTCGGCGCGTCCGCGACGAGCGCCCTGCCAGTGCAGCGGTCGACGGCGGCGAACACGACGTACGCCAGCCGTCCAGTCATGACTTCTTGCTCAAGCGTGTCGACCGCCGGCTCGTACGGCAGCGATCTCTATTTCCCCGGCGCCACGACGCAGCCGGCCGTCGCGGACAACTCCCACGTGCATCACCACCAGTCCTCGCTGTTGGGCAAGGTCGAAGGGGCCGCCACGGCGCACCACGCCGCGCTCGGCACGGTCTACACCAGACATCCGTACGAATCCTGGCCTTTCAACACCATGTCCGGCGCGACGCATCACGGGGGCATCAAGAGCGAGTCGGTGGCCTCGGCCAACACCTGGTGGGACGTCCATTCGGCCACGGCCGGAAGCTGGCTGGACATGAGCGGCGCCGCCGGCATGCACGCTCAGATGGCCGCCGCGAACTACACCACAGACTACTCGTCCCTGACGCACTCCCTGGCCTCGAATCACTTGCTCTCCTCGGGCCAGCACCTCCTGCAGGACACCTACAAGTCGATGCTGCCGGGCGCGCAGAGCGTGGGCGCCTCGTTCGGCCTGCACACCAGCGGATCCGCGGCGTCGCCGACGTCGGGCGCCGGCAGCCTCCCGCCGCAAGTACCTTCGCCGAGGTCCCAGCGCCGATACACCGGGCGCGCCACGTGCGACTGCCCCAACTGTCAGGAGGCCGAGCGTCTCGGCCCCGCCGGCGTGCATCTCAGGAAAAAGAACATCCACAGTTGTCACATCCCCGGGTGCGGCAAGGTGTACGGCAAGACCTCCCATCTCAAGGCCCACCTGAGATGGCACACCGGCGAGCGGCCCTTCGTCTGCAACTGGCTGTTCTGCGGCAAGCGCTTCACCCGCTCCGACGAGCTCCAGCGACATCTGCGCACGCACACCGGGGAGAAGCGGTTCGCGTGTCCCGTGTGCAACAAGCGCTTCATGCGGTCGGACCATCTCGCCAAGCACGTCAAGACGCACAACGGCACCTGCAAGAAGGTCAGTTCGGAGTCGTGCAGCGACTCGGAGGAGAACAGCCAGGGCGACATGGCCAATCAGGTCAACTCGCCGGCGTCGCTGAACCACGTCAACTCGCCCGCGTCGCTCAACCACACGCCGCCCCCGGTGCAGTCGCTCGGCGGGCTGGATCTCGTGTCCGGCATGGAGGCGAAGCCGCCCGGCCTGGTCTGAAACCCGTGGGCCTCGCTCTACGCGGCGGGCCAGCAATGAAAGGCGCAGCGAGTGATTGTCGTTTCTTACTTCTAACCTTATACTTTTAACTTAAGCGTAGCGCGTTGAGCATCGAGCGAACGGGAGGAATTTGTTTGTATATTACGAGGAATGCATGACGAAGGATGATGATGATGTATCAATGGCTTGTGTACATACGTGCGTGAGAGCGGAAGAGCTTTAGAATTACAAATATCGCATGTCGGATTATAAATCGTGGAAGAAACGCAAACCGAAAGCAACCTAAAATTTAAAACACAAAACAAGAACTAAGCGCTCTGTAAATATTATAAATAAACATATTATATTTAATTTGATTATTCGTATAATGTTATTATATGAATGTATACTTTGTAATTACGGTGATTGGCCGTTGAGAAACGTGTTTTAATGAGTGTAACATATCATACATTATAATAATACTGTTAATATGAATATAACGTCTATTAGTGTGTATCCTTCTCTAAATCACTATCATTCAGCTGGTAATTAGCGTCAGTTCAATCACGTCGTGGAGCAGATGGACCGAGCAGCGAAAAGAACGAAAACCTTACCCGAAATCATGTTTCTCTTCTTGCCAAAGATGAATAAGAATGATACCTTCGATAAATGTACATTGTATAGTAAATACGTCTATGAATATATCTGACAAATAACTCTATGGTATTTAAATGAAATTAAATCTAACTAAAGTTAAATTAAAACGCGAGCTTCATGTGCAAAATATATTAACGATAAGAGACAGATGAGAAATGAAAAGATACAACAATATTACAATATAAAAATATAATTTTCAAACTTCTAAACGGCGTTCCTCTTTACTCTTCTCGTTCTCTTTCTAGCATTCTCCTTGGTCTCAGTGATTTATTTTTTTGCGGGTTTATTGATATCAATCCGGAGCACTCTGGCAGAATGGTTTGTTTGTCGGTGTTTTTGTAGCGTCGGGGGGTGTCGGGCGTTCGGAGAGAGTTTAATCTTCGTTCCGTGTCGGGCGACGCGCGGAATATTCGCCGGGCATCAATTTCGGCCGCAATCGAGGGTTGCGACCGCGACCGCGGGGTACTGGCGCGGTTTAATCAGAGCGGCACCCCGCGGTCGCGTTCAATAACAACAACGAGGGCGCGCGCGCGCGCCGCCGCCGCCGCGTATCGGGCCATTTGTTTGAATTAGACGCCGCGTAATGAAATTACGCCGGATTGCTCGACAACCGCTTGGATTTAGTGCTCATTTGGGTGTGTGTGGACGTAGGAGTGACCGTGGGAGATCCAATTACTTATTATAATTAATGGTGAGGTCTTGTGTCCAACGTTTCTAATGTTT
>JARRAA010021035.1:0-11275 GCA_030557295.1 Ecitodaemon sp. MM-2014 | reverse complement strand
TTGTGCAAATAGTACTTTTTTGCCCATTATCCATTTTCAGAAGGTAATTACGTCACGCGGACCCAAAGTCGTATTTTACGCTTGTAGACTTATAACAACTTCAAAAACTTAGTAAAAATTTACAAAATTATGATCCTCTTGTCCTCAAATAAGGGCAGTGACTAATTACGGCATTGTAAGACTGTAGATGCCGCTTATAATGTTCAGATTATATATGGAACCTAGTGTTAGGCATAAATCTGGCGGGACGGAACAAATGTTATACTTTGCATTGAAAATGTTTTGATATAAAAGGAACAAGCACTCGTTCGTCGCTCAATATAAGGCATACATTTTGTGAGGTTTGAGAATTTTTTTGGCCATAATTCGATTGAAATGAAACAACGACTAGTGTAATCAGCAACAACAACAACGCCGCTTTTATGGGATTTCGATTATAGTGTACAAATTTTGCTGGCCCGACGTGTTCCTTACAAGCGGCATCTACTCTATATTGCAAAAATGACACATGTCAGTGTTTTTTGTTTCGTTATTAAGTTAACAATTTCTGCTCAAATGCGGTACCAGACCTAATCATGTTGTCAATCTTTGACGCAACTGCATTAACACATGAAATTTTTTCCAACAGCGGGTCAACAGTAACTGTGAGTCGAAGTGAACAAAATAAATACATAAAGCTAAGGATTTAAGGTATGGAGTTTAACTAACTACTCTGAGACTGAAATTAAAGTAAAATTATAGTGAGATCATTTCGGACTTAAATATTATATCACTATTTTTCGCACAGACACATTTAAAAAATATCGGTGGAATAGTATCAATAAATTACCTTAATTGTTAAACGAGTTTTGAAATAAAATTTCAGTAGTAAAATTATCTACATGTCATCCATTTTAGCAACATTTTTCCGGAAAGAATAATAATTTTGCAGGCAATACTCACCACATCCATGTCTCTTGTTATGGAACTTATAATTTAATACTAACCTAGTTGGGTCTTGTGATTATTATTGTCTTGCCAACCAATAGCTATTGCTAATAGGCACAATGAAAATATCTATTGTATGTCAATGTAATATTTACTCCTTGGTGTTGTAACAAGCAATCTTCGAGAATATTAATTATTTATAGTATTTTTTTTCCGGAAGGAATGCAAACGAAACTATTAGGTCAATTTCATGCTTGGAATTTTTCTCCTTCCGTTATATTTCCTATTGTACTCTACAATGTGGTAATTAATCAATAACCTTGGTGGAAGGTCCATCAAATGCTTTTTTAACGTATCAATGTTCAACCTGTAGGTCTTAATAAGATATATTATGCATTCCTTGTACCCACATATTAATATTAAATTATATCTGATAAAGATAATGTACTTCCATTTTCTCAAGGATGCATGGTACTTTTTAGAAGTCAATATATCTATGTGTTAACACCTTTAAATTTACATAAATTATAATATTCCGATTTTAAAAAATTGTATATAAGTACTTGTTTTGAACAAACATTCAATTGCGACTTGACGCACGACGCAGCCCAATCCATTTAAAAATGGCACTAAACAAGACTTATATCGTTATTTTTCTGTTGGCACTTGTCGCCATGGTAAGCATAAAACAAATCATCAAATAATTTACTTGCTAATAAAACATATTATTTAGGTTTGCTGCAAACCTGCCGACACTAAAAGTGAAAAGCTCTGTTTGGATTTACCATCTGTGCATAATGCCCTCGATTACCCTATTCTGAGAATCATTGGATGGTTCTTCTGTCCATCATAACAAGTTTTAACGTTTTAATATAAACTTGCGTTTTCTTGGGGTTAAATAAAAGTTGTTTCTTAAATACATTGGTTAATGAGTATAGTTTTAAGTTGTCGAATAACAGTACTAGGATTGTTAATGTTAGAAGTTCACATTAATTCTTATAATTACCTATCTATTACACAGGTAAAATTGAATAGAAATAATGTATATAGAAAATAAGCTAACAATATACACAACACATTTACAAACAAAGAATTAAATAATTATTCTGCGTGTAAGTATACACTCAATTATTCATCTTCAATAGAAACGCTGAAGAAGTTCAATTACAATTATAACATGGCACTAAGTAGAACATAAATCAACCACTTCTTTATATTTAAAAAATCACTACTCATCGTCGTCAACCTCTGCAGACTTGCTAATATTCTTAATAATTTTATTCAATTTCTTGATCGTACGTTGAAGCTGACTCACTTTGTCTTCCAACGATGCAATGCGTGCTTGCATTCGTTGTTTCTCATCAGGTTTTGATGCAGTTGTGCGGTTCTCGCTCATAGTGCGATTGGTAATGGGCGACTCAAACTGATCCGGTACTGGGGTGTGCCTGCGATTCCTAGCGTTTAAACGACTGATTGTATTTAATTGTCCAGAATATCTGCAGTCGGTGCAACACTCGGACCAGAAACTCAAATCGACTTTCGGTATGTTGTCGCACTTTTCGTATCCACCTTGATTCTTGGGCAGGATGAAAACGTTTTCGTTAACATCGGTAATATTATCGCCATTCTCACAGAGAACTCTGGCTAACGAGTATTGCTTTATTTGAACTAATTGCTCGGGCTTAAAGGTAGATGGATTTTCGTACCAGAAGCGATCTCCAGATCGTAAGCGCTTAAATTGTTCGATTAGTAAGCAACGGAACAATGGCCCAACTTTACCGCCAGCCACCTGATCTTCTAAAATTCCGCCCACCCACACGTCGATATTACCAGGATGACCATAAAGTTCGCGCAATTTTTCTCTGACGTTCGGATCAGTTATTTCACCTGCTAGGTCATCAAACGTGTCTACTGGACTCATCTCACAGACTTTTCTGAACTCGATGTATCCCGGAATGGCATGATCGCGAGATCTGTGGATATTAATGGCAGCCAGGTCTAAAGCGACAGCGTGTGCGGTTTCAAACAGTCGCTCGGTTAAATCAGTGTTCAAATTCTGAGTTGGTTTCTTCAATTTGGCAGGGACTGTAAACAAACCGCGTAATACTGGATCAATACCGCCTTCGTCGAGAATTCTCCACGGAGAAAAGAACGCTTTGTGCAAATGCAAATGACCTTCCTTAATAGGCTCGAACGATGAATTTAATCGATGCAGAATCGGGTTAATTAATGAGTGTCCAAAGCGGAGCGCAGCTGTGGCAAAAACGTTCGAAATCGACGGATTAATGCGCGGATTATAACCGTCGTAATTTCCAAGCATTTTCATGCCCTCGTGACCCAAAATTAATGGCAACCAATGCGTGTAGGTAATGTGTTGCATTGCGGCGCCGACGATTTTGCGCGCTTCGTGATATATCATATCGCCCTCCCAATGTGGGTTCAAGTAACGCAGTTCCTTCGCTAGCCTGTTATGCTCACGGAACCACAGCGTGTGCATCGATATTAATCCGGTTTGCTCATTCGCTCTAATGTCGCCTGCTAGAAAGCAGTTAACGCTGCTTTCCGATAAATCACGCCTGCAATCCATTTGTCCACCGGAATAAGGTAGTAATGGTTTTCTGCCAGGGAATGTCACTCCTTCGCGTAATTTACCAAGATCATTAGTTTCATCTCGTAACTCCCGAGCTAATTCTTCAGAAAAGCCGTACACCTGAGACGCGTCAATGTAAGCGGTGAGCTGATTGATCTGTTCTCTAGGTTGCATGTGATCGAAGAATACAGAAGTGATGCCAGAACCACAAATAGCAGAGGAGCGGAAGAAGTCGATGCAACGACGATTTTTAACACGGGGATCATTCGGTGGGACATCAATCGGGAAACATGGTGCGGAATAGTCGCAAGACCGTTTGCAGTCGATGCCATTCCAACTTTCAGAGCTCACAGCTGGAATTGCATGATCCAAATCATGATCTAGGAATTGTCCCCATTGCATCACCATATGGGTGATGCGATCATCTGGAGTGATATCATGTGTAGCAATTAATTTCGTTGAGACCAATCGGGAACTAGGTTTCGGGTATCCGTAATATCTGACGGATTTGTCCCAGCCGACCGGTGTGCTAAACCCATTTTCATAAATAGGTTTTAGTACCCTACGGAAGCCAGTGAGCGACGCTCCCCACATAGGGTTCTGCAAGTTATTACAAGTGCCATCGATGCTGCGGTACTTCGAATGGAAGCACATGTCAGTGCAGTTCTTTTTTTGTCTGTGCGCCATGCAGCCAGACAGTTGTGCAACGAGGTCCAAGTGGTCCGTCGACAAAATCTCCTTGTAATTAAAGTCGACTGTGTTGTTCATTTTCATGCCTTTCTGTACGTGTTTCCTAATATTAACCAACGTGCGTTCGTAAACTTCGGCTGCGCGCGCCAACTCTCTCGCCGGCGCGTTGGGGTATCTAATGATTCGAAACAAATCACCGACATTATGATTCTTGTTGGCGAAGATATCCTGCAACGTTTTGTTAATAGCTTTATCGACCTCTTGAGAGGCTTCGACGAAAGCGATTTTAACAAACTTATCGCCCACGCTACCAAAGTTACCGATGTTCAGCTTGGTGTGAGAGCCTTCTTTCACGCTGACGTAACCAGATGCGGTCGCGCGACCGTGTTCGTTAATCGCTGTGCACTCGTACCTGCCTTGATCTTCCAAAGCGATGTTGTAAATATATAAATTGCCGCTTATTGACTCCCGCCACCTACCCGTTCGTTGTAAAGACGAGCCGTCTTTCTTCCATTGTATGCTAGGCAGCGGTTTCCCTTCGCCTTTGCAGGGAATTTCAATGGTGGCACCGACCAAAACCTCAGCGTTATAGGGTTTGTAAAGAAGCGTGGGCGCGCGGTATTGTGTTTCTTTAACAGATAGGTTTGCGTCCGCGGTGCGCTGTCCCAACTCGTTTTTAACCTGACAGGTGTAGACATTGCTATCGGATTCGCGAACATTCGGAATCTCCAATAAGCGCCCATTTTCTCGTATTATATACTTGTTGCCATTTCGCAATTTTGTGTTTCCAATGGACCAGGCGAACTCGGGTTGCGGCGACCCACTAGCGTCGCATTCAAAGCGAACCGTCGTTCCTGCATCGACTTTCTGAGATTGGGGCAGCGTTGTAAATATTGGCTCAGCTAAAAATAAAGTCTAATTAAGTTGTTGCCCAAGGCTTCTCGTGGTTTGCTTACAATTTATAATGATTTCGGCTGTGGCACTAACTCGTCCCAAGTAATTCGCCGCGTCGCAACGATAAATGCCGTAGTCACTGGGACTCAAAGGACGAATTGTCAAAGTACCTTCCTCGTCCTGATAATATCTATTTCGAATGTCTAGAGTAATTCCATTCCTCGACCACGTGATCTCGGGCTTAGGAAAGCCTGAAGCTCTGCAGTCCAATTTAACTTCGTACGTGTCTTCGCTGGCGGTGACGCTTTCAGGTGTCAGAACAAATTGTGGTTTACCTGCGGCGCATGAAAACAAGATGCACATTTAATGAGAGTGACGCATGCAACAAAGTTTACCGTTACTTTCTTCGGCGGTCCGACTCTCCGGGCGAAACACCACCATGCGTGCCTGCCGCGACTTAATTACTCCGTCGTTATTCTTCGCCATGCATTCGTAGAAACCAGAATCGGCCTCGACGATGTGCTTGATTTTTAGACTGCCATCTTCGTCGATTTCGAACCGCTCGTCATCTTTGGTTCGGATTTCATTATCGTCCTTCATCCAAGTAATCTGCGGAGAAGGGTCACCCTCTGCATGGCATTTGAATACGGCAGTGCCGCCGAACGAGATTTCCAAATCGTCAGGCTCCTCCATGATGGCAGGTGCTTCTGCACATTAATTAAATAATTATATATTCCGTAACTTTGGGTTTTAGAAATCGACACTTACTGCAATGGAAGTCGGCCGATTTCATTCCTTTCAGTGGTTTGCCATACATCTCGTTGGGATATTTGCAATTAGCGGCGGCGAGCACCGACTGCTCGTTAATCATGTTTGCCAACCAGGCGATTCGACAATCGCACACCAGAGCGTTCGAATCCAGTCGCAGACGCGTGAGCTGCGGAAGATTTTCGAAAGCGCCATGTGGAATATGCTGAATTTTGTTTTCGTACAAGAACCTGAAATTGCGGCACGTTAATTAAACGCATGAAATATTCAATGCGAACAATTAAGCTTCCAGCTTCGTACTTACAATCTGTCCAGAGACGGCAAATTTGAAAAGGTGCCAACTTTGAATTCCTCCAAATCGTTATTGTACAAGTACCTGAAAACGTTTCGCTCGCTTGAGATATATAACGAAAATTCATCATGGTCGTTGCAGCGAAAATGTTCTAAATTTAAGAACTACATAACTCTAAAGGTCTAAACATCGTAAAAGCAAATTACAGCGATATGTTGGAATTTCCACGATTTTCGAAAATATATTTTGTTTTGACAGTACCCAAGGCAGAAAATCAATATGAACTCGTTTCACGCATCTAGATACATCGCGAAATGTGTGTACTAAACGTTAAATAGACTAGTCAAAAATGTGAACTGCGAGTCTCGCATACGTTACTATAATAAATAACACTATAAATAAATCCAAGGAAGCAAGAAGAATTTGTACGAAATGTGCTATACATCTTGTCTAATACGCGAACGTGATGCAACACCGTAAAAGAAACATTTCCACAATTTCGTGTGGTACTTAAAACAAACACAAATGGACGAAAAAAAACTTACAAGTGTTCCAGTCGTGGCAAATTTCGGAAAGCGTTGGCTTCGATGGTCCTGATCCGGTTCTTGTAAAGATACAAATGCTTGAGCTGTGGCATGCCAGCAAAAACGCCATCCTTCAATGTAGTTAGGAGATTATTGCTCAGGAGAAGACTGCGGATGTGTTTTAATCCCTTGAACGTGCCCGGCTCTATGTTGCGGATTTTATTGAAGCGCAAATCCCTGTAAATCCCAACGCATTATTAGATACAATCGTTAGTGTGGAACGCTTCACAAAGCGAATAATTTAACATCACCAAAGCGTCTCTTTAAAAAGTCTACGAACTTCTTGTTGTCTGTCTCATTAAACCGCGGCATGCGCATGCACGCGGCGCGCCGGATTCGCGAATAAATGAGTCATTAAGTCATTACAGATCCGCGTTGTTCGAATACACGGCGGGAGCGTGATTAAGCGTTTTTCAGCCTTGGATGCCTCAAAGCTCTTGCCGCCACTCGCTTTAATGCACTTCGATTGCGATAAGCTTTACACTGGGCTCGATCGCAAACTGCGACATGCTCACGTTCGGCTAACGCAAACCTGAATCGCAATTATTTTCATTTCATATCTCCACTCATTACGACAAGTGTATGCAAGGCACACAAAGTTGCAGACTGCGGTGCGAAACGAAGGAGACCTTTTATCTCGCCAGTTCATGGTACAAGCCTATTCGTTTAACCGCAGTTTGTGTCGTTTGCATGTGTTAATGTTTATCTTTTATCATGCTTACAACTACGCCGAGTGTACCTGATAGTTGCACAGTTTATCTTTATTTAATTCTGTTTGCGTTGCGTGGCTGGAATTAATTGATTACTGAATAATAATGGACCAAAAAGGTATCGAATTACACTGGTGTTAAATGGGCATGAACTTCTCATTTGAATTTTACTATAGAGATTCTATCTCTATCCATTTATCTTAACATCCAGATTCTTTAACTTTACACGAGTCAGAATTAAATTTTAAAATTTATCGTCATTCACCATCGCTAGAAATATCTACGAAGCACTGATAGTTTAAATTTTATTAAGTTAGGTTGTGTCATGTATCTGACATGAACATTCGATATTTATTACGAGTTTCTGTTTAAGCTTTAGAGTTTAAGGCTTTCAGCAACTGTTGGATGAATGAAATTTCAAGCCAACATGCCTAGACCATATCTACTCAACTTGTAAGAGATATGGCGTGTAACGTGCAAAGTAAACTCTAATCTCTAAATCAAACCCAATAACATATTTTAATAAGCACGCCAGAGCAACAAGCAAAGGTAAGCAGTAAACTAGCTAGTTCGTGTTCAGGCGATTATGAGCTTTCGCTTGTTACTACATAGTTTCAAGCACAGCCTCAAGCGTCCAGGTGCCTTACCAAAAATCATAAATCGTTTCTAGCGATAACTTCAAACTCGTACGTTATACTAGCTGCGTGCCTATATCAAAATGTAAATTGTTCTCCAGCAGAGCGAAAACCATGTTACACTTCGGAAACTTGAATATTCCCTAAACCTGTTGTAACTACTAAATACCTTTAAAAAGTTCATATTGACCAATATTCATACTAAAATATGTGAAACTTTTCAAACGGCAAACTAACACGATTGTGACTACGTATTTAATTCTAAATACAACGCGCAGTCAGCAATGCGCATTTAACAATAAATATTAGACGCATGCACGCATCGAAATGAACCCATTATACTGTTTGAATAAAACCGATCATTCAATATATAATTAGATGCGCCAGCAAATTCATAGAGAGGAACAAACATTTCATCAGTTTCGAACGATCCAACACTCGAAATTAATTTGCCATGCCATCCAGGCAAATACCTTTCAACTCGCAATTACAGAATGCACTCAGGAATAAATATTCCCAAATTGTTTCGCTTGCTCAACGGCTGCAACACTAGCGTTAGTTCAATTGACGATCGAATGCATTAAAATGTGGTAAGTGGACGCAAACGTAAATAAATCAAGTTCATTTTTGTAATTGAATTAGACCCTGTTCAATTTGATTATTCAATTGCGGCTGGCCAAGGTTTATTTGGCCATTAGCGTCATTCGAAAACGTTTCCTGCTTCGATTAATCGGCAATACAAATCACTGAATACAATTAATGTTTATACCTTAGCATATAAATAAATAATGCACGTGCAAACGAATGGTCGAATTCAATTTAAGGTGATTATTATTGAATGTTCTAATTTTGCATGCAACATTAGCTGATCGATTTTGAGTCATGCGATCACCATGATGGAGAACTAGACGATTCTACAATTTATCAAATTTTCTCAATGAAACATCAATTGATTGCTAATGTTCTCGATAGTTGAAAAGGTCACGGAGCATTTACATAATTGATAATTGATTGAATGCTCGAATTGAATGTAAATTTCTTCCACGACCTGAACATTCGAAATCTGTAACATGGATAACAACAAAGCCATTGAGCGAATCGCTCATGCGTGTAATTCTTTGGCAGCTCAGCCTAACGGGCATTGAAGTTTAATGCGTGCTCGTGTCTGTAAAACACGCGCAAACAACGCACGAAGCAAAAGTGACAGATTTTACATGTTATGGCAGGCATTTGTACTGCCTATCATTTTAATCAATCGCCTCTCTCTCTCTCTCTGCAACGACTTTGATACAGGGCCGACAATTTGTATTAATCATTCGCATTTCCATCATGCGGCGCACAAAAGGAAATTTTTGTTGCAACGCATACTCATTTTCTACTTGAATAAGTCACAACTCACAGCGCACTATCAATTTGCAAGACGTGTCTTATAAATTAAATCTAAGCGTGTATTTACAAACAGTGGGGTCTTCGTAATCCCCGAACGCTGGTGTGTTGCTTTCAGCAATAAATTCTATTAATAGCCAATCGTATTTTACAGCTAAAGGCTAGCAATCACTAAATTAGGAGCTGCTCGATCATTACGGGAAAATGCAATATGATACCGCAAAAATGACCCTGTGCAGTTTTTGCAAATGTCGCGTATGTTTGCTAAATATTAAAGTTCATTCATTCATGGAGAAGACGAAATTATCACTGGTAAAGCATGTCGATGGACATATTTGTGCTCACGATGCAGTACTTTGATTAATTGTTTGTGGAAAGTCGAAACATATGATATATTGTTGTTGGTAATACATGTTATGGAAATTTGTTTGCTGCATTATTGTAAAAACTTATAAACCTATTGGCTTAAAGTAGATAGCTTTAACTTTGTGCATTAATAAATTACACACTTAATGCTGAATGATTTATAGTGACGGCCAGATTGTTTTTATCTAACAATAAATATTCACACACGTTTAAATGATTTCTGTCATCATGTTTGTTTAGAATGATAATTTTTAGCATGAAAGGTAGAAAATTATATTCTCGTATTTTGAGTTTACATTATTAAGATGTCAATTTTTAATTGAAATTGAAGGTGTGTGGTAAGTGTTGTTAATAGTTAAATGACGTTAGGTGCATAGAATTAGACACTTGAAACATGTTACGCCACATTCAATCAAGCGTAATTAAAATATTAATTACAATTAAACGCATATTCAAAAACGTTCCATTAAGATTGTAATCTACGAAGCGTGGCTCCGAAGCGCCTTTCAATAAACGCGGCGCGTAAACTCGCCGAAGGTTTCAGTCACTTTTAATTACCACAACAATAAAATTCGATCAACTCGCTAAAGTTTAACAAGAAGTTTTTAATAGTTCAACCGGGCGCCTCGTCCATCTCCAATGTCTTGAGACGACTGCGGAATGGCACTGCCGCCGTAACGCAATAACGTCCCAGCTCGGCAGTAAAGAAAGATTACTTAATAATTAACAGAAACGCACTCCGAAATCAATCATTCTCAATCAACGCGAACGAACGAACGCGAGCTCGAAGGAAGCGAGGTCCAAACGTTGAGCGCTTGTTAGCAGTAAGCAACACTGGATGTTCGGCATGCTCGGGCAATATTCGTGCGTCAAGTAAGATTTATGGGGTTATTATGAAGTTATACTTGTGTATCGCATTCGAATAATATATTGTTGATACTCCCGCTGATAGTATTGTGGCAACAAACACGCGACTCCGTTAATTGATGATCTCAGATCCTTTTCGCCATTCGCCGCACGCCGAATTGTGCGTAAGCGTGTTCCAATTTGACGCGTATTTTCAACTGTCGATATGCATACATGATGAGTTTATAATGTCGCCAAACTGAAAATAATCTCTTGCGCTGCGTTACATAATATGAAATACGAGTTGACCGGTAGGTAATATTATATATTTAAACAACCTGTGCGTTAAGCATCGCAGTTCATATTTACATATGCAAATTATTTTTGGAACATTTTGCCCTGGCAACGGCTGGCATTAATGTGCAAATCAACCTTTTTGCCAAAGAATTTTACATAAACCATACACTTCATCCGTTCGTATTAATATTTATTCTTCCAATTAGGATATTGTGCAAATATGACAATATTGAAATGAAATGTGCAAAATCAACAAGAAGTAAATAGAAATAAAGTATGGCCATAAAACG
>JARRAA010021007.1:0-16108 GCA_030557295.1 Ecitodaemon sp. MM-2014 | reverse complement strand
CCGAAGACGCGTCAAAGACGACCGACGCGCGGACGTGCCGCGAGGAGAACTTCGTGCGCATAAGTGGAGAGAGCTTGTTATGCGCGCTGTTTGCAGATTCGCGCTTATTATTTCATTTGCATACCGAAACGGCCGCCAACGACCGGCGCTAGAGTGCCGCTAGCGATCGCCAATTGCTCTAATGAAATGTGAATTGCTCCACAATGCAAATTGCATCCACATTGCAACATATTCTCGATATTTTTTTTTACTGGA
This sequence comes from Ecitodaemon sp. MM-2014, assembly GCA_030557295.1. NCBI lineage: Eukaryota > Metazoa > Arthropoda > Insecta > Coleoptera > Staphylinidae > Ecitodaemon > Ecitodaemon sp. MM-2014. The sequence goes on along the minus strand of JARRAA010021007.1, from coordinate 15,853 downwards.
TTGCCGTAATTATTGCAGCTGATGATAGTAATGACATATAGCTGGAGTTATTTTTTTGTGAAGGCCTTAGCAAACCAACTAATTGTTTTAAAGAGTTGATTACTGTAATGTTGGTGAACCAACACCTGAGTAATTAATAATGAGCGTTTTTTTATATTAAAAAAAGATCGACAGTTTCTCATCAAATCTAATGACAATTTAATCAATTGCGCTTTCTTCGCTATTGCTGACGATCGACTCGACTCGTCGATGTCTTTTTGCCATAAATCGACCGAGTTGAGTAACAAAGAAGAAGACCACAATTATTTATTACTCAATCTAATAAATTTAAAAAACGAGTCCAATGACCAATTAGATTCCAGGCACGTTAGTCAGCATTCCTATTAAATTTCGAATTAAATAAATAGACCATTACAGGATGAAAACAAAAATTAGTCAGGATTAGAATGAATATTAAGACGCGTTGCTCTGCAACGCGTTTGGTATGTAAATGCGAATGCCCACGGTCGGCGAATTTATTGCGACCGCGCGAGACGTGCCCTCCGCAAGTGCTCAAAGAAGGCTGGCGAAAAATTCGCGATTCCTCGATTCGATCCGACAATTAGCAACGCGCGGACGAACGAGTCGCCGCCAGGCAATAAGGAACAGAGCGGCGCGGTGCGTTCGAAAGCGGCGAACCTCATTGAAATCGATCCTGCGTATCGAGGCGTCGCCGCCGTCAGGAGTGTCTGGGACGCGACGCCATAAATCAACTTCACCTCCGGTTCGGAATCTGTTCTTGAACTTACATTATACGAGCTCTTCGGATCGTGGACCTGGGAACGAGAACGGGCTTAACTCGTCGGGTTATTCTATATTCTAGCGCAGATTCATCATGGTTTATGTAACTTTGTTGCTTAATCCAATGGGTTATCGTCTGTGAAACGAGCGGTATGTGTTGGAAGATTGTAATTAGTTGGAACATAGGATAAAAATGTGAAATTACCTAGGAGTTTAGGAATTTCATTCCTTTTGATAATTAAGTTGAATCTCCGGGAAAATTTATGGGAAATAATTGATTGATAATGGATTTATATCATAGTATCAAGGATTATCCTTGTTTAAAACTAATTTTTTATATTATTTTTTAAAGATTTGGTAGGTTTCACAGTTCTTTATTAAAAATGAATGTTATATGAATGATGAATCATATATTGGTGGATTCTTTATATTATAACATCGTGTTTTCGGTCGTTGGTATAACGGCTCCCCGATTCTCTTCCGATGGGCGAATTCTGCGTATATAGGACATCCCCAAATCCGCCAGTGTAAACCACCAGATTTTAGTTTACTAAACAGCCACCCGCATTGCCAGCATTGCTCCTCGCGCGCATTTTGGATTGTTTTCTTGTTGCTATTCATGTGTGGCTGATTAGTAAACTAAAATCCAGTCGTTCACACTAGCGACTGACAAGCGGATTTAGTGATTTCCCATAGGCGGAATCCACCAAAATTCCCCAATTTTCTCCAGTCCAATCCGCCAGATAATGTCCAATGAAAAGTAGAGGAGTTTTGGCCTTGGATTCACTACTTTTCGGTTGAAGTTGTGTGGCGAATTTACTGGCATATCACGGAGAAAATTCTGGCGTATTCACCATCTGAAACCACGTCTGGAATCGCCAGATTTTCCACTAGCTTAAACTGCCACACGCGGCGCCAGGGTCGCGAATCGTGCGCAATCTGATTGTTCCTAACCAAATAGCATGTACGGTTTTCATTTAGCGAATTGTTGAAATGGCACAAGGGGATTGTTTCAACAATGGTTCACGGATATGGAATTGGAAATGAATACATTTTTTTAAACACAATTAGAGTACTTGCTCATTCGTTAACCTGTAGAATTGGAAGAACTGGACATCACTCAATGTGCCCATCTTCTGGCAAACAAGGCATATGCACAGCATTCTCCTCCTTGGGGCCGACAGGCCCCTCTCCATGGACAGCTGGCTCCTCAACATAAACGGCAAGTTACTCTTCGTGACCGACAGTCCCCGCAACACGACGGTAATCAGCGGGTCCAGCAACACCGGAAGGCCCCGAAAGTGCGGCAGATTCCACTCATACCTCATGCTCCTCCCACTCCTTATCGCCGACTTCACGATCTGGAATATCGTCATCATCGAAACAACACAAAAATGCATAATGACGTAGACCGATGTTAAAACTGTCTCATTCTGCCATTTAAACAATTCACTTAAAGTTTACGTTGCAAACAATTCGATAATTGAAAGCCGAACGCCACACCTCCGTGATTCGCCAGAAAACGTCAACCGAATCCGAATGTGGTGAATCGAAGGAGTGCAAATCGTGGCGAGACGGGTGAATTAATCTAACTAACATTTCGTCTTTAATTTGCTGTTGACAGATCCATCCACGACGGAACCAAGGAATTCTCCACTCGGTGTCCGGAATGCGGCAAAGTCTTCAACGACAAGGGATACTTGAGCAGCCACATGAAGATTCACCGCGATCGCAAAGAATACGCGTGTCAGCACTGCCCGAAACGATTTAACCAGCGCGTCGCTTACAATATGCATCTGCGGATACACACCGGTAAGCAGTCGTTATCGCTCGGATTTATTTCCTCGTTAAATCGAAGGAAGGCGAAATCAATTTAAAATACGAGCGCGCTTGCTTGCATTCCTGCGACTTACATGATGGCGTGCTTAAGTTGTGAGCTCGAAACCGTCGGAGTATCGAACTTAAACGACAAGTCGTTAACGTTAGCGTCGACGCCGCGGCACGTCTAACGACGCTTTAACTCGCGCTTAAATCATCTTTATTCCGCGCACGCGCGCCGCGCGTCTTGATCTTGCGCCGCTTCGCCGGACCGACGCGGACGCGGACGGACGTGGCGGCCACGTGTGTGGTCGATAAAAATCTTAAGAGCAGGAAATATTAAAATAATCAATGAACGAAACGCCCGGATAAATTAGATGCAACACACCTGGATCAAATGATTGGGAATCAATAACAGTTGTTATGGTTAAAATTTTGTAAAATCATTGCAAACCAATGGAATGTCATCTGCTTTTATGCTCATATTTGAAATATTTTCAAATTTGTTTTCAATTTGGGCTGAGTAATAAGTAATGAGCGTTTTTCGTTTTTCTGCAATAAATAGAGATGAGAAGATCCAGTAGAGTATTCTCCACATTTTTCTTCATTCCAACTAGAGAGCGGAAAATTCCGGAGGAAAATTAATTGTATTAGGTTGAGTAATAAGTAATGAGCATTTTTTGCATTTTTCGTTTTTCTGCAAAAAAATAAAGATAACAAAACCTAGTGGAGCAAATTGTTGTATTATCATCCACATTTTTCATAATTTTACACAGAGATGAGAAAATTCGGAAAAAAAATGGATTGTATTGCGTTGAGTGATAAGTAATGAGCGTTCTTTTCTTTATTAAAAATCCCCCGTGATTCGGCAGAAAACGTCAACCGAAATGTGGTGAATCGAAGGTGTGATCTGCTTATATCAAATTGGCTGTATCCGGAAAGAGGAACCACGATTCAGGAAGAGTAACACAAATAAAAACAGTCCAAAACAGATCAAAGTCTGCCGATTATTTCCTTCGGATTTATCGATAACGATATCGGCACACATCTGACATCTATCGCCAGATTTTAAAGTGCCGCTATTTATTGGGCTGACAATGAGTAATAAGTAATGAGCGTTCTTTTCTTTATTAAAAATCCCCCGTGATTCGACAGAAAACGTCAATCGAAATGTGGTGAATCGAAGGTGTTATCTGCTTATATCAAATTGGCTGTATCCCGAAAGATGCACCACGAATCAGGAAGAGTAACACAAATAAAAACAGTCCAAAACAGACCAAAGTCTGCCGATTGTTTCCTTCGGATTTATCGATAACGATATCGACAGATTCAGCAAACATCTGACATCTATCGCCAGATTTTAAAGTGCCTCTATCTGTTGGGCTGAGTAATAAGTAATGAGCGTTTTACCGTCAAAATCCAGTGGAGCAAATTATTGTATTTCTTTCTTAAAATTCATCTGTTCCTCAACAAATATATTGCTCATCATTGCTGAATGTTACGAATGTTAACAAATACAGACGACTGGGTTGTAAAAGAGAAAATCAGCTTTCGATTGGCATAGTACACATCTCACCTCTATATATTGTATTATGTATACGAAACATGTGAACGATAAAACGCTCACTACTTATTACTCAACCTTATAATTCCTCGCAATAAATTTTAATTTTTTCAAATAGTTTTGATTTAAGTCCAGGATAATCAGTGTCTAAGTCGCCGGCCATTCATCAAGTGCTTCCTGCAAGCGCCTTCGAGTTCGACTCCACGCCGTTGCGCATTCGTTGCGTGCGCCGCACATTTAATGATAATGTAAATGCGCGTAACAAAGGCGCAAACGCCGCGTCTCGTTAATAGCGCCGCGTTTACATCTCGGCTATAGTTTTGCGAGATAATAACGCATGTGCGCAAAGTGCGCTCTAATGATAAGCGCGGAGAATAAGAGCGCGACAGGTGCAGGTGCAAGGCGTTTGGATTTTAGTTTCACTAATGCGAAAATAACAACCAGGAAGGTTTAAATTATAGACTACTGAAAGGCAAATATATCATCTGTGTTATGCCAACGAATGCTTCCGACGTAGAAATGACTATGGTTGCTGGAAATTGTAGGTTAGGATAGGTTATCATCGTTTGAAATAAATGTTTTTGCATCAGTCCCTTCGGGTGCGAAAATACTTTCGCATCTAGTTCAGAAAGTAGTCGGCGGAATGTAGTTATCAATTGTTTCAACCAACTCCTAGTTGTTCTGCTAGTAATGAAAAGCTTTGTGTTTGACACAATGCAAACGTGGTTCGAGTCGCCCGCCTTCGTACTTTCGCATCTAGTTGCGAAAGCACACTGTTTGAAGCTTCTCCATTCACACTGACACGTTCTCAACTTAATGCCTCATTAGTATTATTCTGATTAATGGACATTCATGTTAATACTTCGACGTTATGACGGAGATTTGTTAAAAAGAGGTACAAAATCCAAAATCCAAGGACGAAGAGTTATCTATAGGCAGAGAGTAATTTATGATATTGGCCAATAATAAGAATAAATTCCTGCATTATTTAGTAATGAAATCTACGAATGGATATCATTTTAAAGGCTGACAGCCAGTGTTAATTAAGCGTTCAAAATGAATTACTCTTGCTCTCAACCTGTTGGTTTGTTTGTTTCTTCGCTATATGAGGAACTTGAAACAAATTAATCTTAGGAGACATTTAAATGCAAATGCAAGCGATAAAATGCAGTTTCTTTAGTTGTCCGACAAGTTTGCATATTTTTCTGCCACAATCGTTATGCACTCATTCGCGACTCGCAGGTTTGCCTTCCGCTTTGTGTTCTGCGCTTTGTGCCCATCGGTCTGACGCCGGACTAATGTACAAGAAGCGCACGATGCAGCGCACGGGAAGACAAGCAGATCCAATTAACTTATTAATTGCGACCGAGCTCGTTTGTTCGTCTAGTTATAACATAGCCCGTTCGAATCCAGCCAGCGTGATTTGGCGTGATTTTATGTGATTTAAACTCGCTTCCTTTTGTTGTTATTTGATTGCAATCAGTAATTAATTTTTATTACTTCCTATTTGCATTTTATGTATATAAAAGGTTGCCGAAAATGTGTTAGTTATGCCGCGTATAATTCGACAATGGTTGAGCCAATATTTTTTATGATATTTCTTTCTGATTCGTTTTCCTCCGGAATAGGTGAAAAATAAAAAAAGCATTACGAAATTCTCAATTCAATCGTGTCTTTGAAATACAATTTCGTCAAGCACTTTAAGCGGAAATCGATGCCAAAAATGACCTAAAATTACCAAAAGCCGCACTTCGCGCTTGGCTTGTAAGAAACCCTGATATATTAGACCACCAGAATCAATTGAAACAATTAAAGCAGCAATCACAAACCATTTTTTGCAGAAATGTGTTATTGGGTTGAATAATAAGTAATGATCGAAGAAGATTCGAAGAAGTTGAGTGCCAATTTTGGAGGTCATTGTCATTATTGAAGGTTACGAATGCGAACAAATGAAGACGACATGATTCTAGAAGAAAAAATGCGCTTTCGAATAATATATTACACTTCCCATCACTATTATTGTAGAAAAACTAAAAATGTGGAAGATAAAACGCTCACTATTTCCTACTCAGCCCAATAATTATCTTTGTTACTGGACGTTTCTCTCTTATTATGCGATTATGTTTGTTCGCATCACATCTAGTAATGTCTGGCATTTGTTGTGCTTTATGATTTCAGGCGTGAAGCCGCACGAATGCGGCGTTTGCGGCAAGAGCTTCTCGCGCAAGATGCTCCTCAAGCAGCATCAGCGCGTCCACACCGGCGAGCGTCCGTACACGTGCGCGGAATGCGGAAAAAGCTTCGCGGATCGATCCAACATGAGCCTGCACGCCCGATTGCATACGGGTAAAGTACGACACAATCCCTGCTTAAGATATCCGGATCGTAATCTATGCGATCATCGCGTCTGCGACGCCCTCGTCTCGTTTTATTGCCCGCGTTCGGTTCGCAAACATCGCCATTTCGCCGACTAATTTTCGCTCGAATTCCCAGGCGTGAAACCGTACTCGTGCACGCTGTGCCCGAAGAGCTTCACCAAAAAGCACCACCTCAAGACGCACATGAACTTCCACACCGGCCTCAAGCCGTACTCCTGCGAAAAGTGCGGCTTGTCCTTCTCGCAGAGCAGCAACATGCGCACGCATTACAAGAAGTGCATACTCAAGTTTCCCAGCAGCAATAACAATAATAATAACACTAGCAGTAATAATAATAATAATGGAGAGAACGATAATAATGTTGTCAGCGGCAACAGCTGACAAAGCACTGATTTCATGCCAAATAGTCTTTAGCAACATTTTCCATGCGCATATCAATACGTAATATTGCAAGGGCTCATTAGTTCATTCGACAAGTCAGATTTTTGAGAAATAACATCAAATCAGATGCTTGAACATCGAAACGAAATTCGGTACCAGCGTGATTTCCAAAATAATGCTGAACTAACGAGTAATAAAAAAATAGATTTGAAGTTATAACTGTTTTGACATATCCGAGAGAGATTTATTTTTGTATATTTCACATTATTTATTTGTAATTTATTTATATTATTTATTTCATTATGTTAAATATATTTTCAAAGTCGTCAGTCGTAAGGAATCGATGTTGCAAGGTTGCGGAATCTGAGCAAACTCCTTACGGCGGGATGACTGTATTTTATTTTATTTTGCCGTCTTTATATCATTTTTGCATCTTTAACGCCGCCTGCCTAGAACACCCAAGAAGCATGGGCAATTCACGTTGTCTTCGATCATTTCGCCCGAAAACTGGACTTCACGGATGAGAATTATATCTGCGTGCTCGATCAAAGCGATGAAGATATAATCTAAAATCGAGCACACATTCACGGCGAGATGTCTCAACAAGAATTATTGTTGCTGGTTTGCTCATTCTCATACTGTTGGATACCACATTCCCGAAATACTTTAGTACATGTTGTCAAAATTGTCTTAACACTTGTGGTGTGAGTGCAATTGCTTAAATTGTAACTTTATCGGCGCGAATCAGCTCAAACTTCGAGCTCAATGTTTGAGAAGTCTCGTCAAGAATTCTTGTTGCTGATTTGCTCATTCACATACTATTGGATGCCACATTCTCGAGATACTTTAGTACTTATACTTGTGGTGATTGTGTCATTTCGTAAATTGCAACTTGATCGTCTCAAATTAGAATTGGCAATCTTATTAACAATGCTGTCAATACTTACTAGATTGTCAGCTCACTACTTATTACTCCAACCCAATACCCATCGAACTTGAACATTCGATCTCGACGATCAACTAAATTGATACTCACAATCAGATAGGATGAGACACCACAGACATGCCACACGTCATGCCCCTCTGGTGTTCTTTGATCAACTGTCATCTAAACTATAATGACGCTTCCCCACCTGTTTAGAAATATTTATTTCAATTTGTTTCTAATTTTGTTAACTGTGACGTGACAGCCTCAATTTTTGCCTTTTTGCCTCGATATTATTTCTTACAGCAACGTGCCAATCCAATTTTCAAAAATGGAAGTCGATGAGTCGGAAATACCGACACTCATGAAGAGCAATTTACAAACATACTTGAGGCGTGCCAACGTTCTGAGACCGGATGCCCTGCGTTCCCACAAAGACAGGTACGAGGACTTCATCAGTACCGGCATCAACGAACGCCTAGTCAACAATTTCTGGCACAAACAACGGGACTTCTACCTGTACTCCGTCCTAATCGGGAACACCGTGGACGGAATGCCCCTGACCATGCATTACGCTTCAGTCCTTTCTGGAGGTGACACCTATGCTCATGATCTAACCTTAAAAACAACTCCTAAATCATTGCAGGAATTTATTTGCTGGTCCACTTCGTATCGCTGGTGTTCGTGGTCTTGCCAGTCATGCGCTTGGAATTCTTTTACGGGGACTTTACCAAACTAACGAATTCGCAGATGTATCGAATGGCGGCCATATTTTTCGGTGGGGTCATTTGCATATCTTTGTCACATCTTGGTTCATTTGTGCGATTTTAGGTTTTTGTATGCTCGTGCTCGTGGTCAACATGATATATCTACCTCTAGCTCTTTCGGACGTGTCCTTCCTGCTCCTGGCGGCCATCATTAACCTGATTCATGCACCCATGATGAAACGTTGCCCAGACAATGATCCGACGTGTTACGATGTTGCGCGAGAAGGTCCGATTAATGCTTCCTGTGCTCTTCGTTATTTGGGGATGAAGTGTGAAGGACGTGAGGAGATTATCAAATATATCGGACTATATAGGATTTGGTAAGTTGGTAAATGTCCACACTCTGCATTTTAAACCCTAAAACTCCATATTACTGGTCCTATTTGAGAAATTCCCAAGACTTTCTAAATTACGTTTGTTTGTAGGGAATTTGGTTTAGATGACACTAACGTTGGCAACTGGCCATTACTCTTCGTCTCGCTACTATCATGGATTATAGTTTTAATGTTTTTGTTTGCTGGGATGCGATTTATGGGAAACGTAATCACAACCTACCTAAAACAATGTTGACCTACTGAAAGAACAATTTTAGTTCCTTCTGGTAACGTTCGTCGTATGCTTTCTCATTAACGTCGCGGTGTTCGTCATGTCGAGCTTCGAAAATGGCGGGACGAAGTGTCTGAGAGACATGATCAACTTCAACTTCGGATCGGTGAAAGTCGACGACGTTTTCATGGCGATCGCGTTCACCAGTTTCAAGCTGGGATTGCTGAAGCCCACCGGCTGCATGACGCACGCCGCGCATGTCGTCAAGTGGCGATTCAACACCGGCGTCACCACCATGATCGTCATCCTGCTGCACGCTGTAATGAACATCGGACAAATGGCGGTGATTTATAGCATTGCGGGCGTCCTCGCGACCAGGATGCAGGTCAATTGCGGCGCAATCTTTCCACACGGTAATGTTTCATTCAAGTCTTTTTTTGCGCTGATAGGTAATGATTAGTCTGTTTCTACGAAACTTGGGAAGGTAGCCTAATTTATACAAATTTTATACTAGGATACAGTATAGTCGCCCCACGGTGGGATACTTGCTACATTTTCTAGTAGACTATGTTAGAGGCATCCGAGAGACTGAAATTTAAGCAATTGTCTTCGACCAAACTTGGGCAACTTGTAAATTTAATGCTTGAAGCAACAAGTACCATACATTCTCAAAATTATGATGTTATAACCAAACCTGTAATTAATTACGTTGAAACGACATAACAGCTTTCACGTTTACGTCGAAATAACAAATTTTCATTGTACTCGAACAAATCACCCTTCTCTCAATGCGACCACGAGGTGTTTCTTCACAAACACGATTGCATTTACTTCGTCTAATTTTGCATCTTGTATTACGATGTACCTTTCCATAATTATTAATTTTTATGCGTGGCTCGGTATGTATGAATACATACGTCCTGCTGTGAGGAGTCAACTTGAGTAATTGTAGAATATTTTAAAGCATTTTCTCATTTCGATGCGTAATTTTAGACAACATTAATCACTGTTGATGTTACATGGTGAGGTAAATTAGGAATCAACGGTTTCTTATGGTAAAGTGTTGATTAATGGTTATTTTGTTTAAGACTGATATAAATTCCATTTAATTTGCAATTTTTGCAACGCAACACAGGCATCAATACCTTGGAAAGCTTTTGACAGAGTCTCCGAATCAAGCCAACGCAGCCAAACTTTTTATAGCATGATGCCTGCCTTTTTACCGATGGTTTCATGAGTCCAATGTTGTGAATTAGTAAACAATAACTGAAACTAGGGGATGGCCACACTAGTAATTTAAAATGGCAATATCACAACATTTTCAAAAGTTATTGAACGTTCCTGGGACACTCGGTATATTCAATATTATTCTCCTACTTTTATTCGATGTGTCCATTTCATCAATATTGAGACTTCACTGTTATAGTCTGACGAAGGCCTAGCCTAAACGTCCACGGTATTTTTGGGCATTTGCATACACTTTTATCGTTAAATTGTTATTGTTTATCACAGCACGTGATATCGTAAGGTCATAACAACCTACATTGTATATGTCCAGACAATTTCTATATTTATTGCAAAATGACATGATTCTAACAATAATACAATAACACTTTTAGCACCGGCATTCAAACGTTCAAACTAATTCAACCGCACTATGCGGAAACGTAGGTAATTTGAAAAAAAGAACGTTAAATCTAAAAACAGTAAATGTATAGAAATGTACAGAAAATAAAACAATACTCTCACCTTTGCTTGATTACATTGCGCTGAAAAAAAGCTTTTCATCGTTCAATTGGACCACTTTGGGGTCGAAAGTACTTTCACATCTAGTTGCGCAAGCAACTGACTGACATTCGCTAACACCCCAATCAATTCTCACGGTCCAACTAATGGCTGTTTGTGGAATTATCAATCGGTCCTAAATATGACACAAAATCTAAAAATCCAAACTTTGATTCCCATTTGTGACAAATCTTGATGTATTAGATAACTATTGATTTCAGATTAAAAACTACATGAAACCAATTTGCATTTAAGTAACAAACAGTGTGATTTTACAATTTTTTGAAAATATTTATATAATTATTAACTATGTTTAAAATAAATATGTTATAAATGTTTCAGGAGCAACTTTATACGCTGCACTATTCACCGAATATTTGTCCTACAAAGGCACCCCCTTAGGCCTGATAACAATTTATTTCGTGCCCCTTTGGTTAATGGACATCTCCAAACTGGTAGGATGTTCGCCTTACAATTCTAAACATTTGGTTTTATGCGCACTTAATATTTTGTAGTCGATTGCTCTGCACATGGTCATACAAAACATCAACGACTTGCAACCGAGACTAACACGCTTCAAGAACTACGTCGTTCCATGTTTTGGAATTTACGGCGTCATACTTTCGTGCTGTTTCGCGCTAAATTTTATGATCAAGTACGTACTTCCTCTATGGACAATCTCTCAGCTTCACTTCGAACAATTTTTCCTGTTAACGGTCGAGGTAAACAATATTTACAGTTAATCATAATCGTTTGTGACCAATACATCTTGGAACATGCACCAAGATGTATTTCATATACTTCTTGTTGATTGATTGTCAGATTTGTTTTCATTAGCTAATACTTCTATTCTACTGCTACGGAGTGAATCGAGTGTGCAACGACGTCCATTTCATGACCGGAAATCGTCCGCTTAAAGGCTGGCTGGTTTATAGCATGATTTGTCCGACTGTGTGCCTCGTTATGACAGTAAAATCTGTTACCAAGTACTACATACTTAATAACTTATATTTTAAAACGATTGCATTTTAGATGTACTTACTCGTTTTAACGATCGACCCTTCGATGATTAGCGCCACCGAGTTCTCCTACAATACGACATTTTATTCGCGTCTCTCTATCTTGTTGATCGAAGGTGCAATAATTATTTTATTGTCCTTCATTTACACGGTACGCCATTTGCACAAGAGGAGAGTAAGTTTAAGCTAGATTCTTTAAAAATAAATGCAGTAACAGTCCGAGTAATTAGTAATGGGCGTTTTCTTTTTATTTATTAAAAATTCCTGGTTCCGATCGATTTCTGAGAAATAGGCATCGACAAACTGGTCGAACGGTGACAGAAGATCGTTACCAGTAGCAAATACATAATTGATCAAATTGTTGTTATATTTGATGCGGAACACTCGAATTTTTAATATATAGAATAAAACGCTCATTCCTTATTACTCAACTTAATATTTTTAAAACTAGCCGTTTGAAGAGCTTGTAAAACCCCAGTTCTATTTCGGCCCACCTTCGGAAATCATGCGCATCGGAAGAAAACGCTTTCTGCCGCACGTCGCCATCAGATCGCAATTTGTGCATAAGAGATTGATTCGATTTCGCCTGAATTCGGTCAAGGTGTTGCACAGGGTGGACAAGCTGACGAATCAGAAGCATCACGGCCGAATATTTATGGAGAACAAGAACGAACATTTGCAGAGACTGAAGTCTACCGGTGACGAGTATAGATGCGAGGTTAATTATAAAGATAGATTGTTGCCGAGGAGGAAGAAGTTGCAAATTTCTGGGACTTAAACCGACGAAATATGCGAAGGGTGCAAAATTATAAAAAGTTATGAAAACGATGTGCTAGCGATATCTTGTGGACAACTTTCGAAATAATGTAAACAATTGTAAATTTATAATAATATTGTATTTGTATAAATAATTATTTACAGTATTTAACCCTTCGGACGAAAACCGCCGAATTTAAGAATATGGGTTATGTTTTTGCTCATATTGCCCATTTTACTCACTTCGATCGATGATATTTCCAAGTTGTTTAACAGACTTATAGATTGGTTATTTACAGATCGGTTCATTTTCAAGAGGAATTATTTCAAACTTGGAATCTTTATATTCAAAATTGCATATCAAAGCAATGAACATTCTTGATTGTTTCTTAGATTATGTTGTTTAGATACCTTTTAAACAACGAGTAAAAGTTAATAAACCCATCATCCGTCCGAAGGGATAACAGTACTCGCATCTGGTAGCTTTTTTGAAATTTCAGATATTAACTATGCAATGTCTACAAAAACATTTTAAAAAATGCAGAAACTGTAAACTTGGAGCTTTCTACATACCCATGGCATTGACTAAATCGATTATTATTCCTTCACTAAAACAGATACGCGAATCTGCCTAAAAACGATAGCTACATGACACCGTCCTTTCTCTTAAAAATTGAGTTCAATGAAGCATCTTCTGCTAGCGTAATGAAGATTAATAAAGAAAATACCTTGTTATCGATGATAGTAATTTTATCTCATCCCAGATCAGATATTGTGTTGGCTAATGCTAATATCTCAACTAATTTTCTGATTTACCCTGGATATCTGTCAGATGAGTATGCTGTGCAGATACTTCTCGGGGGGATCAGACATTTGAATGGGATATGATGGTTGCTACCCCGCCATTCCAAAACTCAACGCTGAAATTATCAACTTTATAATACCTAATTGTGATCACCTAGAGTTCGCTTCTGATGAATATTGGTTGTGCAGTTTCAGAAACTTTGGGAGTACTCTGTATCATGCTGTGGGAGAATGCAAAATGGGCATTGACGAGATGTCAGTCGTCAATTAAGATTTAGAAGTCTATGGAATCTACGTGCAGTCGATAGAAGTATTATGGCAACATTTGTAACTGGCAACATAAATCTTCCAACACTATCGCACGCAGAATATGCCGCCGATATTATAAAAAAATTAATTTTAATTCAAGTGTTATTAACGTTAGTTTTGGCCGAAATTGATTGGTAAGCGTATATTACATTTGTGGGGTTGGTTAGTTGAACATCGATACTCCTCCCACAAGGAGTACCGGAGAGCAAAGATGTTTTGACTTGACTTGACAACGATTTTATTTATGCTTATGTCACAAATACGATAATTTGATTCCGTGATATGTGTGGTGGCTACACATTTATTTATTTTATTTTACGCGATATAACTTTGTCTATTAATGAAAATATAGTCAACACTCAATTTTGAGTGTGTGACCTTTATGTTATTATAAACTAACTCCCTTTACTTCATTCTATGAGATATTTTACCATGCGATCTGTGAACCTGAGTTAGAGGCGAAATTCAGAAATCAGCAAATCATTATATTCTTCAAATGTTTTCTGTAGATTTAATCATTTAAACAACGATTAATTGATATGGGGTTTTGATCGTCAAAAGCATTAAATTAAATAAACAATTACAATTCTGACTGTTAAGCAAATGTTTTATGAATTTTGTGAAGCAAACAAAATTTTCAAAAACTATTTAAACTATGAAAATTATGAAAACGCCATAGCAACAAGTTAATTGTATGTCAAAAATGTTTTATCGCGTTGCATTCCATTTACTAGTACAAATATATACTAACCAACTATGAAATAGACTACAGTGATAGAATGGGTTGGTCAACAGCTACGTTAAAGTTTTTAGCTTTAGTTGCTTTGTACTTGAATCAATGCCTACAAAGTCATTTTAAAAAATGCAGAAACTGTAAACTGGGAGCTTTCTACATACCCATGGCATTGACTAAATCGATTATTATTCCTTCACTAAAACTGATACGCTAATCTGCCTAAAAACGATAGCTACATGACACCGTCCTTTCTCTTAAAAATATCTTATTATCGATGATAGTAATTTTATCTCATCCCAGATCAGATATTGTGTTGGCTAATGCTAATATCTCAACTAATTTTCTGATTTACCCTGTATATCTGTCAGATGAGTATGCTGTGCAGATACTTCTCGGGGGGATCAGACATTTGAATAGAATAGGATGGTTGTTACCCCGCCATTCCAAGAACTCAACGCTGAAATTATCAACTTTATAATACCTAATTGTGATCACCTAGAGTTCGATTCTGATGACTATTGGTTGTGCAATTTCAGAAACTTTGGGAGTACTCTGTATCATCCTGTGGGAGCATGCAAAATGGGCACTGACGAGATGTCAGTCGTCAATCAAGATTTAGAAGTCTATGGAATCTACGTGTAGTCGATAGCAGTATTATGGCAACATAAATCTTCCAACACTATCGCACGCAGAATATGCCGCCGATATTATAAAAAAATAAATTTTAATTCAAGTGTTATTAACGTTAGTTTTGGTCGAAATTGATTGGTAAGCGTATATTACATTTGTGGGGTTGCTTAATTGAACATCGATACTCCTCCCACAAGGAGTACCGGAGAGCAAAGATGTTTTGACTTGACTTGACAACGATTTTATTTACGCTTATGTCACAAATACGATAATTTGATTCCGCGATATGTGTGGTCGCTACACATTTATTTATTTTATTTTACGCAATATAACTTTGTCTATTGTCACGTCTTGTGTTAATTTTCTCTGTTGGGCCTTTACGTTTATGTATTTCTTGATGGTAGATACTCGCTTTGCTGCGCGCGTGACTTTACCGGTTATTGATCAAGCCAATTTATACATGCAAATAATTTAGTTTATTCAAAATACGACTTACAGTGAGATGATCGACATTTTTGAGTAATCCGATAAGGAATTGAACTACCACACACAAAGCACACAAGATTAGCGCGGAACCGTCTTAATTAGCGGAACGAACCGATCGCGGGAACTTCTCAGGCTCAACTTCTGTCCTCGGGCTTGAAGAACCCTGGAC
>JARRAA010021002.1:0-40956 GCA_030557295.1 Ecitodaemon sp. MM-2014 | reverse complement strand
CTTTGAGGTTTAAGGTGATGGGCGTCTACAAATTTAACTCCGGCGTGAAATTTTAAATGCAGCCAATCATAACGCTCCCTGCACTCGGATCTCTCTGTCAGTCAGAGTCTTTCAAGCACTGCTCTCATTGACACACGCTTCAAAAGGGGCTATTCATCTTTTAATGCCCCGTTTTAAACTCTGTATTTGGAATCGAGCATCTTCGGGAATGTTTGACATTCCGACATGCGACAGTCGGCCATCTAGGCGGCGGGAGAATTTGAAATTTCGGAATCTGTAGGCAACGGAGCACACACTTGCGGACATTGGCGGCCATCTAGCGGCGATATTTCAAACTTTTGAGTTCGAGGTGCCGTACCGCGCGAGGACACTCGACGCAAACATTTGTATTTCATATGAGGAATATGCAGAATTTGTAATTCTAGAAATTTCTAGAAGGTCATCATTTTTGCGAATTAGCTGAATTTCAAGAAGGTTCTAGAACGTTCTAAAATGTCGCTATCAAGTCATGGCGCACATGCGGCGGCGGCGGCCAACGAATCAGGAATTGCCGATTCATGGAAACGACGAACGACAATTCATGAAATTGATGAATTAAGAATTGGCGACTTGGCAGGGGGAATTTGGAGCAAATTTCTGAATGATAATGTTGAAGTAAGCAAGCATACATATTTTAACAGAATTAATTCTTAATTTATTCATTCAGTAAATAAACAAAGGTTGTTATGAGATTGTATGCAATTTCCGCATCACCCTAGACGTGATGCGTTACATTTTGATTTTCGTGTGCGTTCGCCAGTAGCCCTATTCTCACGAGGCGTGCTATGTTAACATTAAAAAATAATGACCCCGTGCTAACGTTGATATTCCATCCTCAAGCATGAAACGTTTGCTATGAGAATCCAGCGCAATCTTCCGTTGCGCGCATGTACTAACATTATGAAGCAATTAAATGCTGCTCCACATCGCTCTCTCCTTATTTATTTTTTTCCTCGGCACAAAAAGGCTTAATACCGGAGTGTAAAACTTGGAGTGTGCTCGCATTTGCGAGCGTGCGAGTCTTCTCACTCACTAAAAGCATCCCCTTCGATAATGATGCAGGCATACAATATCAGGACGCCCACATGGGGTGTTAGAGACAGAGGCCGCCCTCTCCGCGTCGCCAACTTAGGGCAATTCGCGGGATCTGTAAATACTCTGACATAAGGAATATATAAATTAATAGTCTACACATATAAACAGTACAATAAATAAATACTATATAATAAATATTCTGACTAGATATCATACAATATTTGACAGGATACAGCACAACATATAAATAAATAACACTGATCGTTACTCGCCGGCCGGCCGTGCTAGCGTGCAGACGCGCCGTTAGTGCTTGTCCGGTGTGATAGTTTCATCTTGTAGAAACAGTGTTTTGGTGCCTGTGTTTCTGGGTATAGTTATGGGTGAGTCCGGTCCATCGTTTGACGCATATCCGTCCAAGATTTTCCGGTGGAAATCGGACATTTCCACGGATATTTGAGTCTTGTCGTCTAATGTAAGTAGGCTTAAGTTTTTATTGCCTATCATTTTCTCTCACCTTCCTCTGTACCCGGTGTAAAAGACGACAGCGAATGTACGTAGCGCGTAGATAGCGACCACGCGGTGCCTCGCGGTTATCTCGTATCGCAGTTTGCGCGTTGCGGGCATGTATGTGTGTGTAAATCCATCGTTTTGTCAACAACGCGTTTTTACATTGTTTGGGCTGTATCAGCCGCGAAATCCAAGGTATCTCTGCGAAAGTCGCAAACGGTCGCGAACGGTGGTTGTATGTTGCCTTACGGTGTGTAAGGGAGCACTGCACACGGATGACGTTTAGTTCTGCCCTACTCGTGGGAATTTTGTGGAAACAATAATCAATATCTGCTCCATCTATCAACCTCCTGGTCGTCCCTTTAATTAATTCGGAGTCCATCAGCCTCGACTTTGGGAACGACGAGTGTGACTATGTATGTTATGGTTGTCTTCTGCCTGCCCTAATTAATGGCGTAGGGCAATAAGTATCACTCTATTCTTAAACCCGGTAAGGATCCCTCTAATCCTGCCAGTTATCGACCAATCTCTCTCATTTCCTGCATTAGCAAGGTATGGGAGAAGATGATAGTTCGGCGACTTATCTGGGTTCTTGAGTCACGAAACATTTTAAGTCCTCTCCAGGCAGGTTTCCGCAAGCACCGGTGCACTGAAGATGCCATACTATATTTAGAACGCGCGGTTCAGGACGCCTTTCTGAACCGAAGTCATCTCACTGCGGTCTTTATCGACATCGAGAAAGCTTACGACATGATTTGGAGGTATGGTCGTCTTACAACAGTTGCACGTTTGGGGTTTTCGCAGGAGAATGCCGCTCCTGATCCGCGATTTCCTTCGCAATCGATCCTTTTCTGTCCTATCGAATGCCAATAAGTCAACCTGCCATTCTTTATAAAACGGTGTTCCCCAGGGATCAATCAGTGTGATTCGTTTCGTCATTGCCGTCACCTGTCTGACTGAGGTTCTGAGCGAGGAAAACGACGGGATCCTCTACGTGGACGACTTCACAGTTTTCCAGGATGGAGATCCTCAAGTTTTGCAAGCTCTGCTAAACTAAAGCTAAAATTGATCAGAAAGCTTCTAGTCGCGGTTTCCGTTTATCCTCTGAAAAATTCACTTGTGTTCACTTTTGTCGACTACGTCTCCTGCATCCCCCTCCAGCCTTAACCATAGGCGGCATAAACATAAGGGTAGTTGAAAGCGCAAGGCTCCTGGCAGTGACTGGACTCCCGTTTGGGTTGGAAAATCCACGTAGCGGATGTTGTTCGCAGGTGCCATCGGGGGCTAAACGTTCTTCGATGCCTGACTGCTGTCCGTTGGGGAGCTAGTAGGGTAGTTTTGCTAAATGTCTAGTTCTCGCTTCGGCTAGGCGGACGACCCTGAAGTTCACCTTCAGGGCGTTCGTTTGGCCATCGGGACCTTCCGTACTAGTCCAACGTTATCTGTTTTTCGTGAGGCCAACCTCATGCCTCTAGACCTGACACGGCAGCAAAATCTGTACGGTATGAGAATGCGGGCCCTCCCGTTGCATCCGAACGCCTCGGCGTTCAGTGAAGATAATCGTAACCGATACGCTGCGCGTCTCACGGTCACTCGACCTGCTCGCATCACCTTCGGGGAGCTGGTGGCGGCCCAAGGGCTCGACTTACAGGTTCCTCTGGAGGCTAGCATGCAGCATGGTGTGTCCGATTGTTTGAGGGTAGTATAACCGTGGATGTGGCCCTCAACCGCTATGTGAAGGCGCCTTCCAGACTCAAAATGTTATTCTACGATCACTTGTATCGTAACTATTCGGGCTGGATCCATATTTACACCGATGGACGATGTACTTTCCTCAAATACGCTTCAGCTACGCACCGGCGGACGGGCGAAGAGCGAAATCCACCACGTCGTTCCAGACCTCTACACCGATTGGGAAGGAGAAGTTCCACAAACCACCCGGGAAACCCAGGAGCTCGCCAAAGTCCGGATATCCAATATAAGACTTGACGAACTCACCAACGCCGTCAAGGACTTAGACAACATCAATGGGCAACTAAACGGTACCCCATTGATAAACTTGTTGGAGGGATCCACTTGGATCACAGTTCCGATCCTCAGGGCATTACCATAATTATAGCATGCATTTATATTTATTTCAAATATCGCCGTGGGTATCGTACCAAAGACATCGAGTCTACCACGGGGGCACCAGAGAACTTCGAACTAGAGGAGCTCAACCCCCAACACCCCACTACGAGCCATATGACAGGACCACTGAAGAAAGCAGTCCCACCAAAGTTGGCGAGGAAGAAACCTTGGAGGAACGTCGACAGCACCGCCGCCCTACGCCCAGCCCGGAAGTCGCAAAGGATCGCCGCGAGCAACCTAAAGTGATTCAACCATCGGGACTAGCGGGAGCTTTCTATCACGATGGAGGTGTCACTCAACTATCTGCATCGGGAGGATCTTCAAACAATACTGTATTTCTTTTACAATTGGTTTCCGGCCGGCGGCAAGCATTGTTTATTGAAAGAACACCCTTAGTGTTTAATGATGTCGCCGACCAATTCGAAAGTGCGGAACGCGCACGTTTCTGCAACAAGCCTCTGGACACCCAGAGAGTCATCAACTAGTTTTTATAAACAAGTTCAATAACCCTAATTCTGTACATATAGTCAGGAAAGAAAATATATCCAGTCTTGAGTAAACCACGACAAGTTGCTCTTCGACTACCCTCCGATCTCCAAGCAAATTCATAACACAACTTTGCAAGCAGAACGGAGTTCATTTACTGTACTAGCCTTTGTCAAACACAAGGTGTAGATAAAGTACGGTGACAAATTCTGGCAAATCGCCCACAACTGCTCCTCATACGGTGAAGGACTTGGCAACCGACGATACATTGGCTGCATCGATGCAACGAACGTCCCCACATACTTCTTTGGTCCTCCCTTTTTCGCATTGCCAGGTCGCATTCAGAGGGTAGAAATTCTTCCATGGGACACTCCTTCAGTTCCGAATGGCAGAAGTACATGAGCGAAGGAGCGAAGAATACTGTTAAGTTTAGCTCTACCACAAACGTCAAATATCAAACGCATCCTCCGATACATTCAGAGACGTCACACCTTCCGTCTTTTAACTACGCGATCGTTCTCCAAAGCCGTCAGAGAACCTAGGAATTAAATCAAGAGATCCGTTTCCTGATAACATTGTCACAATGTTTATGGTTAATGAAAATGCTTCGTCTTCGTAATTTATGACACGACAGTTTTGCCGTTCGGACTGTCAACCGTGGAAAACCTTTTCGGATTTGCCCGAACTTACTCAAGGCAAAAATTAAATGAAGCGGCCCGTCGGAAATCAATTTGGATTTGCCCTAAACACTAATTTTTACTTTTTTACTTGGCTAATTTGCATATCCACCATTGTGCGTAGTGCTTTTGGACAACATCTTGTTACGGGTCCAATTCCATTGTACTTCAATTACACAAATAATGAACAATTGTAAGCAAAAATGGATGGTTGCATTTGAAATGGACGTAAAGTCCGCTTACCTTGTTACAGAAGCTCACGCCGTTGTAGAAATCTCTGAAACTGAATGTGCAACATTTGCAGGGGGAACAGAAAATGCGACATTCCATACATTTAAGACAACCTTTATTACTGAATGCATACTGGTCAATTGGGTTACAAGTACAGAGCATACAACTTAATACAGTTGTTTAAAAGCACTTATTATCCTAATACTTATCAAACTAATGTTCTTGTTTCATCTCGATCGGCCGGGGACAGCGCGCCGCGCGCACACGCGCACCGCGAGCGCGCGCGCCCCGCTCTCGCGCGCATTACATCGCATTACTTTATCATAAGTCGGAAACAGCTTCTTTATATTATGATCATTGTGTTTATCAAACAGCATCACCATTAAATTATGATTTATTTCAAAGTTCACACTTATATGTTCTTATCCCTAGGATTTTGTGGCGTCGAGCACGACGGCACCGTACAATCCTCGCCCTCGTTACTAGTAGATACTGGTAGACATGATTGGACTTGAGAGTTTTGTTAATGCTTATTAATTGTATGTTTGCATGAATCGGTGCCTCGCATTATTTGGCACCTCGCGTAAAATTTAGAATGTTCAGAACGGTGCAGTCGAGCTCTCTGTGTCCTGCAGTTTAAAATTATTCCTCGTGTAATATTTCCCTCACAAATATATAGTCGTAATCGTTAATTATATAAGTGTTGTGTTTGCAGTGTTCTTTTGTTTCATTCGTTTGTATTGTATATATTTCCTACGACATACAATTTTGTTTTGAGTCCTTAAAAGTATTTATTTAAACCATTTTATTTATTCACTTTCATTAATTACTTATTGAAATGTATTTATTATAATATATTAAGTAGGTATATTTTATTTATTTTTCTTTTGTATTGTGTATGAATCGCGATTTATTCACTTTATTAATATTTGATTCGTTTAGTTAATAATTTTTTGTGTTTTAAAGTAATTTCTCGTTTTTTTGTCTAAATGTTTTTTGATATCACCGTGACATTTTGGCCTGGTCCCTGAGTATACCCCCCCGTAAGGACATTGAATTATAGTAGTATTAACGTAATTTCCTTTTCTCCTTTTCCCATTCTCCTTCCTGTTTTTATATATTATTCGCTGTTCTCGTCACATAGTCGAACCCTCGCGCGGCTAAGATTCGGGATTCAGGTAAGACGCTCTCTTTGCGATTCCGGCCACGCGATTCCGAATAGCGAAGCAATCAGATCGTGTGCAGCATCGTCGTCGTCGTCGTTCGACAAGTTTTGTCAATGTTGTTACATATCACATTTGCGTCTTGTATATTATGCCTTCGATCGCGTTCGGAAAACAATCAACAACTTCACTATACAACAAAACGATTCGCAACGTGCATTCAATTACGAGGAAATAAGATTACTTAAGGTGATCGATTGCGCACAGGAATAATTAGAAATACTAACGATAAAACAACGTTTCCGAAATTTATAATCAATAATGGACTAGATTCGTTAAGGAGGGAACTGTTTGCCATCGATTCGTGCCAGCGTATAATTTTAGGCCATTGATTCTCAAATGAAGTCGCAGAGTGTGCCAGAACGCGTCGCAATGAAATCCGGGAGGAAGCATTAAGTGAGGATTGAACTCGCTAAACGCGCAGAGGACCCTTAAATACGATGCAGTCGTCTTTTTTGAAAATCGTGTGATGCTTTGTCTCGCTTGATTTCGCTTGATTGCGTTGTTTCCTAGCGCCGCCACGAGGAGCTCGCTGGTCGTCGGCGGCCAGCCGCGTTCGCGCGCTACTCGCATGCCGAACTGGTAACTAGATACAACTAATAAGAATTGCTTCGAATGTACGTTATTCGTTTCGCTTTTTTCGCAAACTCGGGAATCCGCCCGTGAACCTCCTCCTTCCCCGCCTCTACCGGCGCGCCTGAACCGATCACTAGAAAACGTGGGACGCTTAAAGAGATAACTGAACACACTTACCGTAAACAATATAACGCTATGGATAATATTCTCCGCCTATGTTAAATCAACCCATAACCTACTAAAACTAGATAAGATTTGTTTGGATGCTGTCGGCGTGGCCGCAGATTGTATTTCGATTGCGGGAGATTGATGCGCGCTCGCCGCTCGCTTCGCGCGTGGTGCTTGGCGGCCCGCTTCGCGACCTGCTGCGTCCTTTCTCGTCGTCCTCTTCCGTAATATGTAACGCTCTATATGTTATGGTTCTCGCAATTGCATTGATTTTGATATAATAAGAATAGATGTATTGCTCATTGTGTCACTATTATCGATTTGTAGTTTTGTCGTCGCATTATTCGTGGCGCGGCGCTCGCGCGCAAGTTTCAGGAATCTTGCTTATATTCATTTTATGTTTTACCATTTAGACTACGACCCTAACGTCCACTCATATCAATAAACAATTTGGGCTTATCCTATTAATTCGTCTAAGCGTAAAGACTTACGAGCTACGGTTTATTCAACTAATTAATTAAGTAATATGCAATTATTTATATTAAATATATAGTATATCTTTTAGTTTAGACTGTACGATCATCTTCCCTATAAACGAATTTTGTCTTCATAGTTGTTAGTATTTCGTTCCTTATTTAATGCATGTACGTTATTTAAATATTGCATATTAGAAATAATTTCAAAAATCATCACGATATCATATCTCAAGTGTTGTTTCAAGTTTTCGTCATTTACAAATTTAAGTAGTAAAACTATTAAATACACAGCAGTATAAGCGTAAACGCGATTTGTTACATTCTTTTTGATGTTCGTAAAGACAACAACGTCGATCTAACGAAAGTCAAGTGCGCAACAGTGGAATCCACGTGGAGACGGCCTACGGTGAATATGAATGAATTTGGCACATCGTCAGAAACTAAAGCTAAACGCCGCCGTGCCGTGTCCCGCCTAGCCTCACCCTCAAACTTAACCTACCCCTAAGTATGCCTAATAAATATCTCAATCGCCGGCACCGGGCACCGGGCCGCGGCGCGGTGCGGTGCCGATCACCTGGTAGCCCTACAGTCTTTCTATGTGTGAGAAAACAAGTCGTCCCTGCGCCAAGCGCCACCCCGGTGGGAATGTATCGGTAGAACGGCGAAGTAGCAACACGGTCGGAGAATCAATCGGAACGGACAGAACACAACAAAGTCATCACATGTGCGCGGAAGAGAAGTGCGGGCGGGGTTCGCATGCGCCGTGGCTGCCTGCGGATACGTCCTACGAAGAAGAAACCTAGAAACCTGAGTTCGAAAGGCCCAGCCTGCCTAGCTCGCCGTCTGCGCGCCCCGCGTGTCCATATTCTGCGTATTCCGCGTCCGCGGGCGGGAAAGCAAACGAATCGAAGTATCGTCGCGCCGTCTACGTGTTACATTTACCCTAGGTTACCCTACGCGCTATTCTTTGTACACATGTTGAATTTCACTTCTTTAAACTCGAATATACTTAATAACACATGTTTGCGCTGGCGCAAAACTCTTTATACAACAGGTTGGCAGTTCCATCAGCTGAATTATGACTCTCTCTTTTCCTTTCGTTTTGTAGGGTCTGGTGTCGCGACTCGCAGGTGTCGGCGCGAGCGCAGCAAAACTCCCAGAGAAGAGGCGTTGTTCAAATACACATACGATTTACATACGATACATATTCATAGTTTTACCTTACGATACGATATTAATTTTGTTACTTCACTAGCATTAATTAATGTTACAATTTCGTCCGTCGTCCGCGGTTTGTACAATCGGGCGACTTGTCCTAGGTCGGCGGCTCGTCCTCGCTCCGGCGGGTGGGAACGCAAGTGCATCGAAAGAAACCCGAGTGTGGGTGCGCGTCCGCATAATTGCGTAATTGTGTCGAAGTCAGGCCCGAGGTCGAAAAATTGCACATTGATAAATCGAGGCACTTGATTCCTTAGGGTTATAAATTTTACAATCGTGTTTTAAAAACTATTATTCTGTCAATTACCGTTTGTTGGTTGCTTTGTGCTTCATGGTTTGTCTCGTGCTACAATCCCCCGCTACCCCTAGCCTACTTATGTCAGATCGTAACCTAATCACCTAACGCTTAATCGTAATTATACATGTAATTAAAACAGGGCGTTTTATTATCACAACCACAAGTTGGAAGAATTTGGCGGACCGAACGCAACTGAACCGCTCGCTTCGCATGCCGGATAGTAGATACTCGTAATATGACACGTTTGCTTCTCGCCCACTTCCTGCCTTGCCTGCTTCCCGTCTGCTTCCTGCCTGCTTCCGTCTTTGGTATCGGTATGCGGATGCTCCGCGGCGCGCGACTGAGATGGCAAGAATCAAGCGCTCAGATGAACTAACGACTACCCTAGGTGAGTGAGTGAATGAGTGAGTTGGTTAGTGAATAATACTTGTTCGGGAACGCGAGTCGAAGAACATATTGCACGGTGCATCGATGCTGCCCCTAGCTACTAGCTACTTACGATTAGTGGCCTAAAGTACGATTTTTTTTTTCTTGAATACGACGCAAGCAAGATTCCCATAAACTTGTCCTCATTCGTGTGTATTCGATGTGTGATTGCTGTTTCGGTTTCGACTGAGAGAAACGTAAATTCGATGTCGCTTCGCTTCCGTCCGTCCAGGTTGGCAGCACAGGCCGGACCGAGACCAAAATTCTCAAATCTCAAAAACTCCAAAACTCAAATCGCGCGATTCAGTTTCATTACATGTAGAATAGGCACATTTCGTTCGCGCTTGTCCTCTCGTGCGTGCAGTGAAACAGGACCGAACCAGGACCGCGTGTAAATCGTCCTCGTATATATTAGTCATCGTTACATTACAATAGAATTACCACAAAAATAAACGGCTAAGTTGTAATAAGATATCTAAAACTCTCGGCTATTTGATTATTCCTTCGTGTCCTCTCTGCGAGCCCTCGCCAGTGAATATAGCTCTCTTATCTCCTATCATATCAAGTATTCTTTAAATATATATATATAATATTCATATATATGTATCTTATATCGTTAAAAGCTAAAGCTCATTACATCGTGTAGTTAGTATGTATCGTTCATTAATATAATTGTAGGTTTGTTTGTTGGTTTCTTTGTGTTTGTTTTGTTTGGTGATTTGGTTTAACAACGTTCTTTAAATTCCTCGTATAACAAAATACAAATCTAATCGAAGAATCGATGGAGTCGTATTTGTTCGTATTTGGTGATATATTTTATTCGCATGGGCGGCGGCGCTCGCGAACGGAGCGCGACAACAGGAGAGTGAATTGTGCATGCATTTCAAGTCTCGAACACTGGGTCTTCGCATTGATATGGCTCGACGTAAACACGTAAACTAAAGACGTACATAAATATTATCGACATTTAACAGTCTTGATGGACTTTGGCATTTATCCAACGAGTGTCGCCCGCTCCGCTCGCCTTCTGCGCTGCTGCTACGCTCGCCCGCGTGAGTCTCCTCGATGGTTTGGTATTTTCGCGCGCGTCTTGTGGACATCATCATATAAATTTGTCTAATAAGTAATTACGTTAAAGCTTGAATTGTCTTCATTCCCCGGTGCGCCCGGCACTCGACAACCGCGTTCATCCTGCCTGCCTTCTCCCCCACTGCCTTCCTAGTTAGTTAATTTGTTAGAAATTTCTTTACCAATTGGCTACCAATAGATATATCATCAGCATGCGTACGATCTACCGAACAACAAGTATTCTTTTCGTTTAGACAGTTACAGTTATAATGTACAGTTAATAATGTTTGTTTGTTTTGTATCATTAGTCACGATGCTGTCGGGTAGCACTTTGTTGGTTAATAGCAATTGCAATTTTCAATTGTTCGTTTTGGAAAGGTCCGTCGCGCGAGTGTATAGTAATATATAAGAGCGTATAGTAATGCAAAGATGCGTCCAGGTGTTGTTACTCATTACTCGTTATTGTTACTCGTATTGTATGTGCATAATTGATCAACTTATGTACTTAGTGGCGGCGCGAGCGCCCGGCTCGGCCCTCGTGTATATCATCTGCATGCTAGGCATTAGTTATTAGTTGGTTAATTTATTGTTATTATTCGAAAGTTACTTGAAACACAAGTGGCACTTGGATCACAAATACTGTATAGAAACCGAAACGGATCAGATTGCTCGGCGCCGCCCCTCGTCTCGCCCGTCGTGTCGCAGATCGGGAGAGTCGCCACGCGTGCGTGCCGCGCGCCACGTGGCAACGGGTCGCATTCGGTCGGTTTTGGTTGCTCGTCGCAGATTCATCTTCTCGCTAAATAATACCTAGCCTAATACATTCAATAAAGTTACGGTCTAAATTGGCAAACATAGATTAGACAAGAAGATTGATTAGATACATAGATATCGCGCGTGTCGCCGCAGCGTGCGGCGGCCGCGGGGGCGTCTCTGAGCGGGCTCGCGTCAACACACAAATAGTACACAGTACACGGACTTAAGACTACGCTGCGCATCTCGGTCGTGGTTGCTGCGCTGATGAGTGCTTCCCGTTCCCATATAGCTTTCCGGCATTACTCTAATATAATATATGCGCAAATATATTATATGTGGATATATAATAAATATTTAAATATTATCATCCTCAATAATATTATCAACATTATCAATTATCTGTTCATTTGCATTGTTAATCATTAATTATTGTTGCAATTACGATATGACTTAGTGATTATAAGTGACTATTTGGTTTCGTTAGGCGAATGTCGTGCGCCGTGACGCTCCGGAATGCCCGCACGCTGATCGACGCGCCCCGTCGCGCTCTGTGCCTCCTGCCGCCGCCGTGCCCACTCGCGCCCCGCTCCTGTGCCCCCCCGTCTCGTTCAAATTTTTTTTTTGGATTTTTGTAATATTTAAATTTATAAATTAAAAAGCCACTTAAGATTCACAGCACATAGTTGTGTACAATAAAATACTTCATGTTTGTTTGTTTGTTTGTTTTCATCTTATTTGTAATAATTCCTCTGTCTCGATCAGTGTCTCGATCGGCGCCTCGCGCGCTAGACTGTCGCGGCTGTGGTCAGCGGTTTTGGAATTTGGTAATAAGCGAGACGATCTCGGCGCTTCTCTTAAGTAGTAATTGAAGAAACAAAGTCGATCGTAGTATTAAATCGCTAACGTCCTCAGTCTTTGTGCATTCCCTTTGAACGCGCGACGCGCGCGCAAAGAAAACTGGATCAGGTAACAAACAAACGTCAAGCGTCGCGCCAAACGTCGCGTCAACTCGTGCCAGCAGTGAAGTGTCCCTCCCAAACGCATTTTGTCACTCTTGAAGACTAGATAACCTTATGTTTAGTATGCTTTAATAGTTCAGTGTCGAAAGACATGCTCATTCGGTCGGTGTGCACAAGACAGGTGCATACATACTCGATTAATACGTCTCACATTAAGCTTAGTAATACCTAGTAATCAATTATTTGAATCTGCGCGCTCGGCCCGCTCTCGCTGCTGTCGCAACTCCCTAGCCCTAATTAAAGTTTAATATGCATGAACACCACGTTTATAACACATTGAAGTGTGTGATTGTACGAGTTCGATTTATTCCAGTGACGCCGCCTCGGCTTGTCGCCGCCGAGGGGATCGCGCGCGCGCGCGCGCGGCCGAGCGTCATTTCGAATCAAACGGAATCACAGCATTTGTAATTTTTTTTGTGTTTTTTTTTTCATATTTTTCTCCTTAAATAGTATATCCTTAGAACTACTTAATATGCAATAACTACGCCCGTAAGTCTACACTTAAAGTTAGTACACTCAGACTACGATTCCTCATCCTTGCTCACACTTTACTTGTTATGCACATTTAAAAATCACTTAACGTTATTGTTTAATCGTAATATTCTTAATAATTCTCTTACGCTATCATATTTGTTATATTCGTCATAATGCTTAAGTTAGTTAAATATTAAATAGATTTTGTTTAAATAGATATTATGTCGACCCTAATGTTCCATTTATAGACCCAATTATTTGTGTGTTTGACTCGAATGGCTACGTCGCGTGTGTGTGTGGTTGTGGCGCGTCGACGCGCCTGCGGCTGCTAGCACACCAAGCGCGGCGGGCGGCACGTCGGGCGGCGCCCCCGGCACAGTCCGGTGGGGGCGGCGCGCCGTCAATCAATTTCTCAATCAATAAATATTAATATTATTAAAGTTATATATACTTGCATCTCTTTATAATAATATATAATATATATGTATATATATATATAATATGCCATCATTAATATAATATTAATTCGAATTAATATTTAAACACTTAATTTACTATCTTCTCATTACTCTTAGTAGTTTACTCACGAAGAATACTCCTCTTAGTAGCGTGCAGTCTAAATATTGATTGTGGTGTTAATTTCGCGCTCGAACGCCGCCTCCACGCCACGCCACGCCCCCGCGCAATGGGTGTCCAAGTCGACTAATTGTAAATTTAATTCATAACGTTAGGAAAGGGAGATCACAGGTAAAAAGAGGGTAACGCCGTGGCGCTGCTTCTCTTGCGATTAAAATGATTAATATTAATATTGAACCTTAACGTTGCCTACCGTAACGCACTTAACATAATAATTAATACACAAACAATATAGTTAATGCGAAGATAATGCGTAATCGTTTAATCAATAAAATAAATGGCGGAAGCACCACTTTGATTTCGAACTTGATTTGTGTTTCATTTTTGTATGTTCATTATTCATTTAGAGGGACTAGCGTCTCGTTAACATTAAGCATTCGTTACCTATAAACGCCTATTCGCCTATTAACACATGTTTGAGCATTGAAAGATGTGTCTGTCTTCTGCTGCGTCGCATCGCCCTCGCACTCGCGCGTCGCCGCTAAGCGTCTGTCGTATGGAAATGTGTGATATCGTAGATATGTCGATACGATACTATTTGGCGTATTGATAGTTAAGACATTATGCATGCGCGTCCGCTGCTGCCGACGGCGCCGCGCCGTACGAACGCGGCATGCGGCGTACATACGCTCCGATCTAACGTTAAGTCCTTACACAAATAGCAATAATAAAACTAACAAAATAAACTCTATAAAACTTTAATATCATACTAAAAGAGAAAAAAAATTAATATTCTTTCGTATCTAATCCGCTACTACTCAATCAATTGTTTAGTGTATAGATAGACAAGAAAACAATAAAACTAAACGAATACTTTTTCACTTCTTGACTATACTTGAATTGTACCAATTTCTAAGGACGTGTCGCATCCGTTCCAATGCTTTGCTCTGCTTAAATCGTTACCCCGTTAAAAATTCTTTAGATTCGTAACGTCGTTACCCCATTGTTTAAAAATAATAACACATTCTATCTTCATTAAGCCTTCTCGTGAATAAAATAATCAATTAAAGCGGTTAAAGTAATAGTGGTCTTGTTCTCGGGTGGCGATGTGCGAGCGGCCGCCCGCCGTGGCGGCGCGTCGATTGTTCGAATCGGGATAGGTTTAGAAGATATGAACAGCGTTCGTGCTTAGATGGACTCACCGCCTAAAAGGTCCCCGGGGAGGTATGACTGAAGGTTCGACGGCGTGCCGCGCGACTGCTCGGCGGAGTCGAGCGGCGTGGAAGGCCACAGGCTGCCGGACTGGGTGTTGGACCAGCCGGTGCCCCACATGTCGGTGTGCGACTGCTGGGGCGGCGGCTGCTGCTGCTGCTGGGACTGTGGCGGTTGCTGCTTGCCGGCGCCGCGCCAGCCGCCCGCCGAGCCGCCCTGGTTGTTGACGACCGGGTGCAGCAGGGAGGTGGCCTCCCAGTCGCTCGGGTTCTCTGCCATGATGGTCGTGTTGCCAAGGACGCAGTTGTTGAGCGCAGACTGGGCCTGGAAGCGAAACAGAGGATGCCGTTAATGCGGGGCAAACACTCGCCGCGAAATGTCAGCTGAAAGGACCGACGCTTACCTTAGCGGCCTCCTCGTTGGTCTGGTACTTGGCCAGAGCAAAGCCGTGATGCAGGTGCAGCTGGAAGGTGCTGAGAGGACCGTGCTGCATGCAAAGCGTCCTCAAAGTGGATCCGTCAATCTGCGACAAACAACGCTCGTTAGACCGTTTGCAAGCGTGCAACCGCCGATCATACCTGTGCAGTGAGATTACGTAGTAGCAGCCATTCGGAGTTGCTCCAGCTGGACGAGCGCGGGGAGGGTCCCCAACTCGCCGAGGAGGAGCCAATGTTACTGGACCAGCCGTTGACGGCCGCGTTACCTCCCTTGCTCGGCAAGCCAGGTGGCGGCGGTGGGCCGGACTTGGGAACGCCCCAGAGCCCGGTATTGGCGGCAGTGGTGGTCGTCAGGTCGCCCAGGACGCCCTTAGTGGTGGGCACTTTGTTTTGTGAACTGCAAAGATGCAAACATCCCATATAAACGACCGTGCCCGGAGCCAGACCCGAAACAAACGCACCTGGGGAACACGCTGGACAGCGAGGAGGTGTAGCTCCATGTCGAAGAGCTGAGACTGAAAGTCGACGGCTGGATTGCGTTGTCGTCGGCCGGTGGGCTTTTGCTGGGGATGTTAAACGGTTCATCCTTCAGGACAGGCAAGAGAGGTGAGCGCACCACCGAGCCGGGTGTAATACTAGGGTCATCTTCAATGGACTTTTGGTTGCCCTGAAAGTAAACGCGACAACATGAGCACAACGACGACGCGAAGTCGACGACCAGACGCATACCTTCCATGGCTTTCCGGGTTCGAATTCAGGTACTAAGTCAGTGGGCCATTGAGCGTCTTTAATGTCGCTGTTTTCGCCTGGCGTGCTATCGGGCCAGCCCGAATCGCCGCGCCCACGACCGCTGGACCAAGGCCCGTTAGATTGAGAAAGTCCAAGGGGGTTTAGGTTAGGCGAGCTGTGCGACGGCACAAGGGGCTTCCTAGTCGAGCCGGGCGCGAGACTGAAATCACTGCTTTCCTCCTTGTCAATGTTGGGCAGCTTCCACTGCGTCAAACGCGATTGCTGCTGGGTCTGTGAGGAGAGATCAAGCGTGAACAATAGCATTATATAGCGCATGCAAAAGTGATTGAACATCTGCACCAACCTGAGTGTCTTTGATGCTCAGATCGTTGAAGTTGGCTTGTAGGGTGATTGCTTCTGGCATGGGATTGGTTTTGAAAATGTCGCTGTCGCCGCGCATCGGCTGTTGCTGTTGCTTAACGTAGTTGGCCTGTTGCGAGGCGATCTGGTTTTGTAGATTCGTGATCTGCTGCTTGGTTTTCGTGATGAACACGGCGAGGTTCTGGACCATGGCCGAGCCCTTGGTGCCAATGCATTGGTTTTGCGCGAGGCTCTGTTGATTGGAGAGGCTCTGCAGCTGCTTGATTTGTTGCAACAGCTGATTGAGCAGCACCAACGTTTGTGGTGCGAGTGGTTGATTCAAAATCTGGTGGTTGAGATAGCCGGCCTGCACCGCCATCTGAATCTGTTGAACGAGCATGCGCAGCTGAGCGGTGGATGGATTGGACGGCATGGGGACGGCGCGACCGCCACCGCTGCCGGTGCTGCAAGCACCGAAGCCTTGAGAGCCGCCCTGCGAGAGCATCTTCTGCACGACTGCTGGTGACATGTTACTGAATAAGTTGTTGGTGCCGGATGAGCTGCCCATGTTGTTCAGCAAGTTAGGTGTGCCACTGCCGGGAGGGAAGTTGATCGCTGCGGACGGGCCGGACGGGAAACCGCCACGCTGCCCGGCGAACTGCTGATGATCGTAGTGATCGTCGTGGCGACGAGGCCAGGAATCCATGCTAGCTCGCGCGTTGAGCAACTCCACGGCCTCCTCGATGCTCATGTCGCGGGAGCGCAGCGCGTTCTCCACGTCTTCCTTCTTGTATCCAAGCTCGAGCAACGTGCGGTACTGCTGTTTAGCATTCCACATGTCCTTGCCAATATGCGGCTTGTTGCCTTGTTTCTGACTCCAGTCCATGTCGTTCTCGCCCCAGAGGGTGCCTCCGCCGCCGATCGTCTTCGGCTTGGACCAGCCGGCGCCTTCCTCCCAACCGCCGCCAACGGGTCCCTGATCCTCGCCCCAAGAGGCGCCGTTGTTGCGCCACACGCTGCCACCGTCGCCAGACATTGGCGGCTTCATGCCGGGCCGTGCGTTCGGAGCCATACCTGGAGGCCCGTTGACGTTAACCGCTCCGCGCTGCATCGCACCTACTCCTCCACCCCCTGTGGGCAGATCTTTCCAGTGAGAACCTGCGTGGACACGGGAAAGAACAAAATGCGAAAAGCAGGATTCAGTGTTCTGTGTCTCAACGAATTTCGTGTACCTATCACTAAGGTTAAGCACAACTCCATTAATGGACATAGAATAGAATACGCGAATGGCGTTTGTGTTATTGTTAGGTGTGATGTGTGCAATCGCGTACACTGGCAGAACTTACATCGATTGAGAGTATCTACTAGGTATTGGCATTTCGCGATTTGAACTTCGTTACTAGGCCCCGACATCGTTACCGCCACGCGTCCGTACAGCTCGACCACACCGTTGGAACTAACGACTTTGCGCGGGCTTTCGATTGACCGTTATTTTGCCACAATCCCACCACACGGTTCCCGGAATTGCAACCAGACACGCATGCGCGGATCGGGCGAGGGATTCGAATTGGAACTTACCTTGTTGAGGATTGCCCCAGAGCGACGTGCCATCGTCGTAATTCGGATTGCGTCTTTGCGGAGGAGGAGATGGCTCTTCCCAGCCGGCTCCGCCATTGCCGCCGGGTCCAACTGGCATTTTACCCTGATGATGCATGTGGTGTGCAGGCGCCTGCGGACCGCCCTGCGGCCAGAATGTCTCGGCGCCAGAGCCGTTAAGACGGCCGGTTATGCCACGCAGATCTCCACGCATATCACCAAGCGGCAGTCTGATCTGCTGCGGGTCAACCAGACGAATCTGATCGTTGCTACCGGCGCGCATTTCGCGTGGATCGGCGC
Source organism: Ecitodaemon sp. MM-2014 (assembly GCA_030557295.1). Taxonomy (NCBI): domain Eukaryota; kingdom Metazoa; phylum Arthropoda; class Insecta; order Coleoptera; family Staphylinidae; genus Ecitodaemon; species Ecitodaemon sp. MM-2014. The sequence continues at coordinate 22,939 of JARRAA010021002.1, read as the reverse complement.
GGATGTCACGATGATCCATGGGAGGCGCGCGTGGATCGGGCGCACGCGGATCACCCCAGCCGGAGCCGCCGCTCGACGAAGCGTTCCACTCGTTTTCTTTCTTTGCGCCGCCCCAGAGATGAGGTGCACTGCTGCCACTGGCGTTGTTCGCGCCTGCGTTGCCACCCCACTGCTGTGGCGGGCCAGTGGGACCACCTGCACGAAAGCGAAACAAAACACAATGTAGATCAATCGTTTTCCCAACCCGGATTTCGATATCCATGGAAGCACTTTATGAAGCAGTGTGTGTCGAGTTGTTTAACTGCACGCGCAGCGACGCTGTGCAATGTTGAACCACGACAAGTTGCTTTCCTTTCTATTACTATACGCGAAAGCTAGTTGGTCGCTGACACGAAATGGGTTAGAAAGGGAATCGAGTGTTCTGTTGCGAAATTACGCCGAAGACCCTTACCGGTCCAAACACTGCTGCTGTCAGATACGTCGTCGTCCTCGCCCCACGTGCCACCGATGTTGGTGGAAGGAGTGTGGCCCCATGGCGTCTTCTGCTGCGGCGGCGGAGGCGGTTGACCGCCGTTGCGTAGATTGGCCTCCCAGAGATCAGTACCGTTGTTGACGGTAGGCTTCCATGGAGGCCCGCTGCTGGTTGCACCGTCCATCTTGATGGCCGGATCTGGATAGTCCGGAATGTCCCAGTTCGTGTCCTGATTGACGTACTGCTGCAAAGAATGAGGAACGTGAGACATGGCACTCGCGCCGCTACCAGCAGACTTACTCCACCCCAGCCATCCTGACTGAAAATGGCTTCGCGCATGTTGGACAGTTGCTCGAGCTGCTGCTTCGTCGAATTGCCAGACGACTGGCCCTGAGTTGCGTTGCTCTGATTCGAAGTGTTCGCATTCGATGTGGCTGGATTGTTGACGACGACGCCAACTACGCCGCCGCCCACCTGACCCGGTTGCTGCGGCGGCTGCTGGACCTTCGGATTGGGACCCCAACCGCTGCCGCCCTGAGACCCGTTCGGCGGCTGGCCGTTCGTTGGCAGGTTCGAGTTGGTCTTGTTCGCTGGAACACGCGCGGAAATCGGCGATTAGAAATCGACTCGGCGCGGCGCACTGGACGCGTTAATCGCGCGACGAGCCAGTAACTGGATCGGCATTTCTATCGTCGCGCGCGCGGTATGATAATAGTTACCGTCTTGATTAGTATTGCCTGGGCCAGGGTTAGGGGGTCGATTGGAGTTATTGTTCCACTGCTGAGTCCCCGCGTTGTTTTGGTTGGCAGGATTGGCAGTGCCCCAACCGCTAGAGGTATTCGCTGCAACAACAAACACACGGGGCTCCGTTACATCGCTGCGCGACGGCGGGTCGCAGCGTGCGCTCACCATTATTGTTACTGGCCTGGGGTGGCGTGCCCCAGCCGGACGTGCCGGTGGTGCCGATGGAGCTCTCGCCGCCGCCGAGCAGCCGCAGGGCGGGCATGCACACGGCGCGACGCTCCAGCGAGCGCTGGCGCTGGCTGAGCGCGACGAGCCGCTCGTAGGAGTAGTAGCCGGCTGCGGGTGTTTTGTTGCATGTTGTTTCTGCTATTTTTGTTGTCGTATAATCGTCGTGATCTAGGTACTGTGTAGTAGTCAGTCCGGGGAGTATTTTATCAGCCTTTTGGTTGCCGGGAATGTCTTGTCCGAGAAGGAGTAAAGCACCAGACTTACATGCTAACTTATCGCTATTATTGTGGGCTACGTTACGTTGTATTTTTGGTACGGTAACAGAATTCAGAAGACAATTATCGGTCACAGATTGCATCCTGCGGGCGGAAAAGCACAGCCTTAGTGGGGGCGGCGAGACGCGCGCGGCCACGCGCACTCACCTAAGATTAGAGTTGCCGGCGGGGCAACTTGAGCCAGGTATCACAGTTGGCGCGTTCACGTCCGGAACGCGATGGGACACATGAGGGGGTTCGGCTCCAACCGCCCTTGATGCCCGAGCGACTTGTACTGGGGGTGCGCTGCCCCTCATGGCTGACACTTGAGGCACTTGGTAGGTAGGAAATGTGTAGTTCGGCTCGGAGGGGACGGGGGCGCGCATCTTACTAGTGCTCCATGTCAGTCTAGCCAGCCAGAGATCTGCAAGCAAGGCGCGAATTAATCACCGGCTACTTGCGGGCCGCGTACACGCGGCAGTCGACCATGTCCGCGGATGCGTGGCGTGCGTATCGATTCGAAATCGTCAACACCATCGGCCATATATCGACTGGCCGCGGCGCTCGCGACACGTCCGCGCGGCTGTTACGCTCGCGAACGTGGTGGGGGCGGCGGCGCGGGCGCCCGACGCCGCGCTCGCGCACTGCGCCGCGTCGCAAAAAGATTGCCCAGGGGAACGGGTTACGGCGCGCGGCCCACACGCCGCACGGCCGCGCGGGCAGACATAAATAGCCGCCGAGCGTGCACGCCGCGCGCCATGCATGAATAGAAATTTCGCGATCGACGCGGAAACTCGAGCCGCGCGCCGAATTACTTACAAATATAGAGGCTCCGCGCCCGCTCGATCGCTGCTCAGCAGCGGCGCCGTGTAGCAGGGGACACGCACGTCTGCCGGCAACCGAAAAACACACCAGTCATAGCAGGGGCGCTCCAGGCCGGACCCGATTTGTTCGTCACTCCGATGCTCCGGGCGCGCACGCCATCGGGAGCGCCACAACAAACACGCGCACTTTCCGCGCTACGCGACCGCGAACGACGGCGACGGCAGCGCAGCCGGTGGTTCGCCGCTGACACACGCGTCGGGCCCGCTGGCCCGAGCCTGCACGCTTCCAAGACGTTGGCGAGAATACTAAATATCACAATGAATTTTAATACCGAAAATGGAGGCGTCAATTGCTGATGTTTTGTTTTGTTATCGCTGCGCGACCCGTGCACGTTTGGCGTTTCTGCATTATTCAGTTTAGTTCTAAGTACGACGGCGTCGAGCAGTAGAGTTCACTGCCGGATTTGTGTATTGATCCGTCCGTACGTGGCAGACGCGGCGAGCGACAGAGAGGCAGAGAGGCGAGGCGAAAGGAAAGCCCGGTTCGGACTGGTCCGCGCGGCTCGGCTTCCACCGTTCCGGGCTCGTCGCCGCTCGGTCGGTCCCCTGCCCGCGCGCACGCCCCTCGACGGCGCTTGGAAAGCACCGGCCGCACCAACAACGCCGCGGAAAGCGATTTTGATACGCGCGCTATACCTGCATTTCGTATTCTCCTAACGCGCGGCCATCTTTGAAATAATTTCTCGTCGCGATAATCGCCGGCCGAATCCGAGCGCGGTTCGCATGCACTCGAAGCGCGTCGCGCATATCGAAGCTAAAACGGCACGAGCGCGTTGTGTGTCAAGTACACGCCGCGCGGTGGAGTGCGGCGGCACGCAACACAAAGACTCGGCGCAGACCCACCCTCGGGCGGCTGCGTGCGTGCAGCCGCCCATAATCGGGAGACGGTTACGTTCTGACCCAATTTCCCGGCGGTTAAGGTCAGGTCAGGCTGGAATTGGGGCGTCGGGTCCTCTTGGCAACCCCGCGCGCGCGTTACGCACCCCACGAGCGCCGCGCCGCTTGCCGCTGGCGCGCTGTTATTGCCGGCGATGGTTCCGAGCCCGCTTCGGCGCCGCCGCACTAATTGTGGAATGCATAAAATGCTGCTTACATAAGTCGGATGCGCTTGCTGAGCAAGCACGGCACTTCATTCAACTCGACTCACTGGTTCGCGCGCGCGCTCAAAGAGGGGCACACGCTCGGCTAGAATGGCGTCGACGACTTCGCGAGCTACGTCGAACTCTTTATTACAAGTTTATTCACCTTTTTCCGCGGCGCTGTCGCGCGACCACCGCAGGTAGCGAACTCGACGCGCTCGAGCCACTTCTTCGCCACCGGCGGTATTGTCACCGGTGCGCCCCGGATCGCGATCCGATGATGCGACCGCCGCAATTAGCGCATCCGTTATTAAACGGCGGCGGCCGCGCGCATCTAGGCGCGTACGTGCGCACGTCGCGCCGAAATTAGCGTGGGACGTTAATGAGGATGCGCGTCTCCGCGCGCGCGATAGGAAGTCGCAATCAGATCGTTTGCCGCTGGGGAAGCGCGCCCGACGGTCGGGCGCGACGCAGTGGCATCATCGAAGATATCGTCGCGCATTCTCGGAAGCGCTTCGATTTTATTTGACTCTCGGACAGATAAGCGCCGCGGTTCGCGCGTCGCCAATCGGCGATGCGATGTTTGGGTCTCGAAAAGTCTCGCGGCGCGATCGATCGGCGCCGATCGTGATTCCATCGTATTACACACACGGCGTGTGCACGTTCAGCCGGAGTTGTTTTGGTGCGCTCCCGTTATTATCAAAACTTGTTGCCGGCGAGATGCTCACGGCCTGGCAACAGTGCCGGAACAGGAGGGGACGAGGGGGCGGGCGCGCACGTCGAGAAGCCGCGGCCAGGGATCGCGAAGCGCCAAGGTCAAATATTTGCGAAGTACGCCGCCACCCATCTTCTCCGACCGCCGTCCATCGACTTATCGCGTCGCCGAGGCGCACCGCCGCAATTAACCCAATTCGCGTGCGGCGTCGCACCGCACGCACGCCACGCACAAGACGAGGTGTGCGTGGACTTTGTTGTCGTCGCGCGGCACCGCGCAGCATGCATGTACACATTAGCATTGTCGCCGCGAGTCGGCCGCTCGGCGGTAGCCAGGTCAAATTACGTTCGGTTAGTAAACAAGACAAAAATACAAGGCAAAAAAGTTCCAAGTTGTTTTGAGGCATGCATGATACTAAATGAATGATACAAGCGACATGAAGTGGCAACTGGCGACGATTCCAATGGCGCCGCTTCGTTTTGCAACGCCGGGACTCGCGCGGCCGAAATTCACGCGACTAAAAATACCCGGTGGAACGAAGCCGCGAATGCATCAAGTGCGCGACACAATGCACGGCGAGATGCCAAACAATTTCGAAAATGGCTTCGTCTTAACCTACAATAGTCGGCGCCGAGCGCGCTCGAGCCGCGCCTGGCCTGCTAATCCACCACACGCACATGCACGATTAGAAAATGCACAAATATTTACAACCGCGACTCGAATCGATCGCCGCCCGGGCGGCCGGGCGGCGCATACGCGCCGATCGCCGCATTTTCGCACTGTTTACCTTCGTTCGAGGGAGCTGGATTAACTCACGCTTATCGACGCACAACAAACCGGAGCGGAACAAACGAGGACGCCATCTTATGCTATTACACAATATTGGGGCCCTGGCTGGCCGCGACGCACGGCCCGGCGACCGTTAGTCGCACGCCGCCGACTCCCGCAACGCCGCCAAGCACTCACCTATTTTTCGTAAAGTCTTTTAAATAAAATTCGCACAAATATCACTCAAAATCACACGGTAATTTCATCAACTTCGCGTCAAATATCTAAAACGACGTGCTCCGCCATTTTGAGATGTTTGATGAAGTGCGAGTGTGTGCGGGTCGGTGCCGAGTCGAAGCGTCTCTCCGCCCCGTCGGGCCTTCTCGTCGCGCGCCGACCGCGGCCGATCTGCGCCTGCTCGCCAAGCGGCGTTGGTATCGTCGCCTGAGGGAACAGAGCGCGCTCGTCTAGTTTCGCCGCTCGCTCTCCGCCGTCCGGCCTACTCGCGATACCAAACAGGCGAAATGGTCTCGGCCGGCGCGCAACCGTGTAACTAAAGATGTTTAACAAAAATTTGCTGTTTATTACGAAGAATCACAGAATGATCAGAATCGTGAAAATTACGGGAATCTGGGGAGACGGCGTCGGGTCAGGATATTCATTAGATTCGTGGTCGTGGCAGGGCAGAGAGGCATTCATCATCGCACTTGTCTTCCGTATGAATTGTTTTATTCGAATTCATAACCAAACATCGAAAACTATCGATCGAATGTCATTATTAGAAAATTAGAAAACTCCCAACAGGGTGGAAACGGCGACTACCATGAGCGCGCGCGCCGATCCTGTCGACATGCCTCGCAGGATTACGTCCTATCCGATTATTTTACAATTGCATTTTGAGTAAGGCGTAGGTCGAGAAATCGAGAAAAAATACTTGAGGTAGCGCGGCAGGAGCGACGCACACTCGTTTAGCTAGCCGGCACCACCTCCTTGGCCGCCACAGAGTCGACCAGCTGCGTGGTGCCGTCCACGCATTTCCATAGGCCGTATGTTTTTCCTACCGTGGTCTGCCAAAGTCGGAGCGTGCCGTCCTCGGAGCCCGACGCGTACAGCTCGCCGTCGGGCGAGAAGCGCACGCAGTGCACGGGCCCGAAGTGGCCCTTGAAAGATTCGATCTCCGTGCCGGTGGCGTAATCGAACTTGTACACTTTCAGATCGTCTCCGCCGGCGACGAAGATGCTCTGATCGGGATGCAGCGAGGCGGAGTTGACGATCGAAGGCACGGCGTATTCGCGAATGGTCGACAGAGAGTTGGCGTCGAGAAACGAGACAGTCTTTTGGTGCGACGCGGTGATCACGGACCCATCGCGCGAAACTTCGATGCTCGACGGGTTCGACGAGAACTCCATCTTTTGAATCTCCTGGCCGGTGGCGCGGTCCCACACCCGCATGGTCTTGTCGTCCGCGCAGGACAAGAGGCACTTGTCGTCGCGGAAGAAGACCACATGCTTGATTCCTGCCGCATGGCCGGAGAAGACCTCGGGTTCTGGAAGCAAGCCAAGAGGCGATTAGCTCGAGCTGCCCCAAAAGGCTGATGCGCTGGCGAACGTTCGCTCACCTCCGTCGGGCTTGCTTAGGTCGAAGATCCTGATCAGTTTCTCATTGCTGCCCGTGACGAGCAGTCGCGAGTCCTGTGAGAAGTCGACGGACTTGACGATGTGGTTGTGTTGGAAGGAGTGCAGCTCTTCGCCGGTGACCGCGTCCCAGACCTTGCCGCTGAAGTCGGCGGCGCCGCTGGCGGCGTGCGTCGCGTTGCTGTTGAGCGCGACGCCCCACACGGCGCCCTTGTGCCCCTCGAACGTTCCGACCCAGTCGCCGGTGTCGCCTTGGCGCAGCATCGGCTTGCCATCTGTAAGCGCGCCTCGTTAGCTCGTTCGGCCTCGCGCAAATGGGCCAAGGCGTTCGACTCACCTTTGCACGCCGAAATCAAATAGTAGCCGCTTTCCGTGACGGCGCTGAAGTCGAGATGGACCACGGGGCGCGTGTGTCCGCTGCAGGTTAGCGGCGTCTGGCGGAGGCTCATGTTCGTCTGGGGGCGGCGCGAGCGTCTAAAGAGCGGGCGGCGTTCGTCGGCACGGTCGAGCGTATGCTTCGTTCGTCTTATTTACTGTTAGGTTACGCGACGTGCATGACACGGCCGCGCTCGGTCGACACACTGAACGCGGATGGCTGCAGGACTAGAGATTTCGACTCGTGCGGCTCGCACGAAACCCGCGACCGTTCACTTTTGACTTTGGCAGGCGACCACTGCGAAACTGGAACAGCTCATGGCAGGTAATCAGGTGGCAACGGCGTGCGAGGGGGCAGCACCGTCCCACGCCTGCGGCGACCGCATGGCACGTAAGATTACCGTGCGACTAGCTTCCGTGATTTCCTCCTAGAGGGCGCGTGCGCGTTTCAAATTGAACGATTCTCATTGGCCAGTCAAACGCCTATCTAACTTCTATCTAAACCTTTCTCCTTTTCCCAAAGAGACCGAGAGATGGATAAGGCCAGCTGTCAAGGTTTGCATTCCCCTAGCACCAGAAAATGTTCAGATCATATAGACCCAGGAAGCTGGTATCATAGAAAACTGTTCGAACCATTCGTTAGCATACACTTCGAAAGCTCATTCCTTTAATTCTACATGCCCAGGCGCAATCTTAAATCCAGGACCTGTCGAAGCTACATATTTAAATATTTTTATTTTGGGGATAAACAACCTAGAAGCTTCTAGATTTCTGTGCGTTTTATTTCGCTGCGATTGGTCCGGTGGTGCTCTGGTTGCGCAGAAAAAATGCCGCAATACCACAAGTCTTTTCTGCTCATGTAGATCTCCTCTATTTTCGCATAAAAAAAGCAAATATATTATTTTATACATTATTATATTGAAATGCCCTTTAATGTTTTAGAAAGAATTGAACTGAACAAAGCGAAAAAACTAATAAGAATTCGGAAGAAGTGAAACCCACCAATAGGATTCCGCGCATCACCGTTTTAGATTTCTTTGCGCATGGCAAGTAGGACCGCGGCTCTATTGCAACACGCGCTGAATACGAATCGTCACTACGTCGAAAAAATGCGATTGCTTGCATTAGCGATCCGCCAGATGTCGAAGAAACGAAGAAGGATAAAATACCCCGCGATTTCGTCCAGTTCGAGGATTTGAATGTAAATAAACGCGATGCGATAGACCGATAATGCGTAGTCGTTTACTTCGGAGAGATCCGCTGACGCGTGGAAACGTTTTTAAAGCGCTTGCTAGTCCCATTCAAAATTGGCGCTGGTCTCGCGCCGAGCCCGCTCCCGAGCGTAGAAAGTCACTCGAGGCTCGCGGACGCAACGAGCGCGGCGCGGAATTCTCGATAGTTCGCTCTCGCTCTGCTCCCGCATAGAACGCGCCGCCATTTGTAATAGACGATCGGTTCGCTCGCAGGCTGAAACCGGTCCGGTGGTGCGTGCCGTGCCACAGCGGCGCAACTGCATGCGAAGAAAATGCCAGTGAGGGTGGACATCACGCCGCCGCCGCCAGCCAACTCGAAACAGCCGGGCATCACCAAGTCGCTGCTCTACAATGGCTCCAAGTTTCAAGGCTCGCAGAAATCCAAGGGGAATTCCTACGACGTCGAAGTGGTGCTGCAGGTGAGCGAAATAGGTCGGCCCGATATACGCGAAACCGCGCGCATCGATTGCCAGCCCCGTCGGGCGCGCGACCTGCGTTAAATCGAACTAACTTGTTGCCCGCAAGCCTGCGGACGTTCGCCGGAAGGACAGCGGGTCTCGAAAGCGTCGAAACGGCCCAACCGGACGGCTGCGCCTTGGGAGCACGCCAGTACGTTTGGGTGCATTGCGATGTGTGGCTTGCTTTTTTTTGGCAAAAGCGCGTGCGAAATTTTCCATATGTGCACCTACGCCACGCCCCCTTTCTAGATCTGGCGCAGTTTGCGAGCGTGAATTGCTTGTTCCTCCGCCGCACTTTCACTCACTTGTGGGCTCGTCAGCAGATTTTCGCGCGATTTCCACGAACGAGTGTGTTTACGTGTCGTTGTGTACCGTTGCAGCACGTAGACGAGGAGAATTCTTATCTTTGCGGGTATTTGCAAATCAACGGGCTGACGGACGAGTTCCCGACCCTGACGACGTTCTTCGACGGAGAGATTATCAGTCAGAAGTATCCGTTCTTGACGCGCAAATGGGACGCCGACGAGGATGTGGACAAGAAGCACTGGGTACGATGTGTTTACCTACTGATCACGACACAGCGTGTCACGTGACGTTTGCGTTTTTGTTCGCAGAGTAAATTCAATTCGTTCTGCCAATACTCAAAGACGTTCAATTCGGACACGTTCGACTACAAGGCGCTGGCGAACACGGATTACGTCTTCATGCGGTGGAAGGAGCACTTCCTGGTGCCGGATCACACCATCAAGGACATTAGCGGGGCGTCATTCGCTGGATTTTACTACATTTGCTTCCAAAAATCAAAAGCGAATATCGAGGGATACTACTATCATCGGAGTTCCGAGTGGTACGTCCGCAATCTAGTTTTACTCGCTCGGCGACGGCGATTACACGATATCGTTACTGTCCCTAGGTACCAGTCTTTGAACCTGACACATGTACCTGAGCACAGCATACAAATCTACGAGTTCAGGTGAATCGCCAAACGAAACACATCACCTCCGCAAATAAGAAGACGAAGAAGGGAGACGAAACAACAAAAACTAAACAAAACCCAAGCACACCAAGCAACTACCTTTTACTCAATGAGATAATCATGCTCGGACAGTATCGGTTCGCAAATCCAAATCTAATCTTAGGCTCTGTAGTTTTTCGCGCGACTTATATGGGGGAACAAAACGTCGCGTTTATCGCTGAAGGTAGGCCGCGGCGCTCTTTTTCTATATATATAAATATAAATCAATGTGCTAGTCATACGTTCGGCCGAGAACGAGACGTTGCTGCCGGTCGTCGTGCCGGTTCCTTTGCGGATGCGCGATGCAAATCGTGAGAAATGCGCACACTTGACGAAACGGCGCGCGATGTGATCATTTTTACAATGAGGATTTTGATATTTTACGAATTTGTGACGGGGCGGGCGGGAGCGATGGGAACGGCGAGCGCGAGAGACGAGTTCTCATAGTGTCAAGCATTAATGTTACATTTACAAAAAAAAAACTAAATAATGTTGTAGCAATTCGCGGACGCGCGCGAAACCATTTCGGTGTAACTACATGTACTATACATGCATGACGGCGCGAGAGATTCATTCATGACGACGCAACAAATTGGGCGTGCAAAACAAGTGACATACATGACTTTGTATTATCAGATCATTTTTTAGCCTTACGTTGGGGTAGAGATATCAATTTGTATTGTTGTTTTCTGGATCTGCATATTTTGAACAATCTGTTAACTTCTTATTAAATATATTTTTGAAATGTTACGACTTCCGACTTGCTTGTACCTCGCTCTTTTTCAGGAGGCGGAGGGGCCGTGCGGTTGTGGTGAAATTGTTGTAAAAATGTTTTTAAAATGTTCCTACTGTGATTTTCTCGCATTTTCGCAAGCTGCCGTACGTCGTGCGACCTAGCTGTCGCCAAAGCGTGCAGGGTACAAGGTGAGTAGTCGAGAAAACATCCCTTCGGCTTCAAATACATGTTTTTTTTTTTTTGATTTTAACTAAAAGAATTTTGTATCTTGGTATACATAATAATACAGCACATTCTCGGACGCACGCGCTCATTCGCACAAAGCCAGGCACTCGTCTGTAAATGACAACAACATATAAACATAAATAATTTCGAGTAAGTAATCACTAATTAACAAATAAATTGGGAAATTTGAAAATAAAGATGCCGCGGTTGCTCCTCTATCTCTGCGCCCACTGGAACGCTAAAAAACAATATACACACATCGACATTGCTACATTATCTCGGTCGCTACGTTATCCTTGTCATAGGTTAATAGATTTGCGCCTGATCGACTTTACATTACAATATTAAAATAATCAATTAATATAATAGTTGTCGTTGATTCTTTCATATAAAAATATCATCATTAATCACTGAGATTGCTTATTCATTCTTTTAGTTCCATTTGTCGGGGGGGTGCGGGGTCGCGGTCGTGTACGTCGGGCGTCGTCTTGCGCGCCGGGGGGAGTCGGTGAGGCGTGTAAATTTACAAAAATGGTGGTCTCGCAGATTCGCGCTGATCGGAAATACTGGAACGGACGGTTCGAACTGCCAGATATGATCGGTTACCTTACGTCTCCAACGCTTCTGTACGTAATCCTGTTGAGGTACTGAGAGTGTGCGTCGCCGCCGTATCAGGAGACGGAGCAGCTGTTGCGCGGCACGCAGCTGCGGGGATCGGCCGGCGACGTCGGCGTGCTGGTCAGCTTGTTCTTCTTGTTGTGCGCCTTGCGCTGACTGTGCGTGTATCGCAGCCGCGTGCATGTCGGCGTCAATGCGTACGACTTCAGGTGCGACTTCACCGAGGTCGGAAGAGGAAGCTGCTCGATGCTGTAGACGGACGTGCGCGCGACGATCGCTCGGCAGCATAATTCGTGTAGCGGCAGGACTGGAATGAACAAGAGAAGCGTTAGCATAATAATAATAATACATTAATTTAAGTCAATTATTTCCAGATGTACCACACAATTTCGAAGAAATGCCTTTGGAAAATTGATATAATTCTTTCATCCTGGTCAAAATTGGTAGCTCTGTGTCAAGTGAGGTGAAAATTTTAAGACGGAATGCTAGTTATTGAAATAGATTTAGATAGATTTCAATGATTTACGAAGTAACAAATAGTTTCCTACAAAATAAAATGCCTAGGCACCATTAATTGACAAAATCCACTGAAATCACCCTGGGGGTTATTATTGATTTAGAACAGTATTTCTTTATAATTTTATCGTGTGATCGATGCACGATCAAAAGATTCTAGAGGAACAATCGATATAGTACATATATAGACAAGCCTCATTATTTCGGCACCTTAGATGGTGCCGAATTAACAATCGCTCATTAAACGACAGAAACCGTATGATCGATGCCGATTCGGTGAGATTCCTGCACCATGTGCTTTACTATTCCTATACAAATTGATTTAAAATTCAATGAAACGCTTGGAAAACCTTTGGTGCACTCAATTTCAGCGTTAGTTTAATAAAATTTTCCGAATTTTGCATTTTGCAATTTGACATTTGTTCAAACTGACGCTGTTAGCATCTATTATTCATCAATTTTTAGCTTTTATTTCTTCGTGATAACGTTAAGTTAATGCATTTACTCCGGGAGTTGACGCGCAATTGCGAATGCTCCCAGAAATCTTATACTTTCTATATCATCTACTATCTACGAACCAATCGCATTAACGAGAACGCGAGGTAATTGTCTCTAAAATCAACCAATGCGATAATAATGGTTTACTCCCTACTTGACCTAATACTTCATAAAAATTTAATAAAAGCGAAAGCATCTGCAAACAGAAGAAGAATCAATCTCATTTTCTTATAATTTAAAGACAAACTGATGTTAATCTGTATAAAAACTAGTAATTGCAGTAACTGCCTTATTAAAATGAAAGTACGCGTGTTTTAAGTTTTATTTTAAACTGTTCATGTTCAGATGCTGTTACCGAAAAAAATAAAAGCCAGATTATGTTTTTTGAAAGAAAGAAGTCATTTAATCGATCTCACCTCTGATAAATGACATTATAAATTTTAATGAATCACAATAATACATGTTACGTTATGTTATTAAAGGCAAATTTCATTGCATTCTAATCAGTAAACAGCAATAATAATCGTCAGAGATAAGCCAGAATTTATGATATTATATCAAACAATTGATTTCTTATATTGTTTCATTTTAGCGTGTTTGAAATAGTAAAGTAACGATTGAGGGGCCATTTATGTCGATGGCCTAATATACTTCAGCATTCTAGCATTTGTCTCCAGGGGCAGCCTTAACCCATTCAATACCACTATCCTCGTTTGAGGACGGGACAGTCAGAATTTTATGAATTTTAAATTAAGCTTTTGGAATTATTATGGACATCGACTCCGCGACAAAGAAGATTGTCTAAATATGACCTTTTAGAGATATTAACAATAATTGGCTGAATTTGGCACGCATTTGGCTAAAAACGTTGATATGAAATAATTTGGAAGTTGTAGTTATCAACCAAATAAATGTTAAGTAAAAATACTCAATTTGATATTAGTGTCTCAGGTATCAGGCATTTATTAGTACTATACTAGCACTATAACTCGGTATTTAACGGAAGTACTTGGAAATGATCAAAGTTTTGTGGAAAGCAACATCAATATGCATATAATATTGTTAGTATTGTTTTGCGTTAGTATAAAACTAGTACAACGTGAATCGAAAAGAATGCATGTGCTCAAAATTACTGCTAATGTATTGCCCATAATCCATAACCCATAATCATGAACAAATAGACAAATCATGCATGCAGCAGTCGTAATACATTTTTGATTGAATATTTCGCCATTTATCTTTAAAATGACAACTCCACCAAACTGGCACTCATAGTCAAAGCACAAAAAACTTGCATGAATAACTACATTTAAGTTTTATCAGGAGATACTGCAACACTAACAAAATCTAATGAACAAAACGAATAAATACCTTTGTTAGAACGCCACAATCGCTCCATACCGTTGCGCTGCAGCGCCATCCGGGACAGCTCGCAAAAGCTCTCCATAATATTATAATTACACAGTGGAGAGACCTCGAAGAACGCCATGCTGTGCTTCTCCGCGTAGGTCTGCGCGTCGCGCTCGCCCACCTTCCTGTTGAACGCCAAATGCAGCCGGTTGCCGACGAGCACCTTGGGGACACCGGGCGCGTGCTCGTCGACCTCTTTTAGCCACCTGTCCAGCCCATCGAAGGACCACTGATTCGTTATGTCATACACGAGGAGAACGCCCTGAGCGCCCCGAGAGTACGAGCGTATGATCGTGCAGAACCTGCCCTGCCCCGAGGTGTCCCATAGCTGTAGCTTGACGCGCTTCCCGTCCAGCAGTATTGTCGTCGTTTTGTATGCTACAAAAACGCAATCGCACATGTAATTGCAATAGTTATAAAGGCGCAATTCTGACGCATCGAATCACTCACATTTGCCGCTTCCACTGCAGAACGGCGACTCGGCGGCGCCATCCTCCAGGTTGGAGATGATCTCCTGCTTGCCCACGTCGCTATCACCGACCAGGAGGAACTTCAGCAAGTAGTCATAGGACTTCTGTGGTGGCCGACCGCTATCCTCAGCCATAATAATGGGATTGTGTCGAGTGTAACCATAATTCGAGCGTGAGCATAAAATATCGTCGCCTGCCAAGTGTGCGGTGATGTCTTCAGCGCATCGCACTCCAAGTGTCGCCTCGCGATGTTTACCTGGCGCGCTCGCCGTGCAGAACCTTCGTCTTTGCGCGATCTCGCGGATTCGCCGCGGGACGACCGAACGGAGCACTTCGAATCGAGGGCGATCGCGCGGCAGGCGGACGTGCGGCTATCGCTCCCGAGTCGGTTTTGTTGTCACTCGATTTTGTTGTTTGCAATAACAAACAAGATGGATGGATCGCCCGACGAGGTGAAACTTGTCAATGTTGTCACGGCTGTCACCGTTGTCACTAAACTGCGCTCAACGCAGAGCTGGGACATCGATGCCTATATATCGATGATGTCGATACATCGCATACGGAGGATATCGATGAGCTAGCGTTGCTAGGCCCGGTGGCCCGGTTGCTATATGAGCGTCGTGAGGCGAACGAAAGAAACGAAACTCGCGTCAACTCGAACGTGAGAATTCTTCATACGAGCGAGCGCAAATACAGAAAATTATGTGGGCGTATTCTTACGATACGATATTGATTGATTTTGTGTATGCAGAAGATGCAGAATTACCGTTTGCCTCCCAACCGGGCAATAACCTCGCTTTTCGTCAGCTGCTTTTAACCAGTCCGCGGCATCGATGCGCGACGTTTTCGATGTCGTTAGGAGCGATACATCGTAACATCGATATATGTCACGAGCAATCTCCACTAGCCGTAGAAATGCCACTAAAGTCGAATTATTTAGAACCAAATGTTCCCAAACGTAACTGCGTATGAACGCGTTAGTTTCGAACCGTCGCTTATGAAACATGAAAATATTGAATTATTGAAATTCACAGCAGAAACATAAATTATAATCGTAAATATAAATAAATATAGCCCCGCTATTTTGCAAACAATGCACAGAACAATTGATCCGTTTATGTCTACTGTCTAACATAAGCGAAACTGAAGCAATAATTTATGTAATTTATCTTTATTGGCAATTTATTAATATCTTACTTACTTATTTATTAATGTTTACTTACAATTGGCAAATTGCTGTGCAGCCGTAATCGTGCGAATATTCCAGACAAAATAAGCAAATATGTGATTTTCTTCCAAACAATCGAAAATATATTTTAAGTGTTTTACGCGTTTTAAGTAAATCCAGAGATGGTGATTAATGATAATTTAAAAATCAACTTCTCCTTTTTTATTTTGTTATATTCTCGTAGAATGGCTCTTTCCTTTGACAGAAAGAGCATTGGTCGTTAACCGGGCATGAATTTACGCGTTATTTTTTGCCGTACAAATATTATTAGCTCTTTCTATTTCGAACATTAAAATTCAAAATGTTTGTCAAGGCTGTCTTATATCTCAACGGGAACCTCCGGTTTTGAACCGACTCAAATCCTTTATTTTTATCGTGATGTATTTGACTGCCTTAATAACAAGTACTTAATGTAGTAATGTAATGTTAGAAACTTTTGGGTGTTCTTTTTGAAAAATAGCTGTTTATTATACATGGTTAAGTTCAAACCTTTATAACTTTGGTAATGAGTACTCGAGTCAACATACAAAAATATGAAATTTAATATGGGCGTATCATTAAAAAATCAAGTGGACCATCAACGATCTTATTTCCACTTTTGTTGCCATACAATGATGAAAATTTAGTTCAAAATGCCTACTACATCGAGACATTTGGAACTTTTGGGCTACCCGGTATGGTATAGTATATGGTATAGATAGATAGTATAGATTTTATGATTAATTCATTGTTAGTTAAATATACAATTCGTGTTATCCGGAAATATCGGCGAATCGCAAATTGATCAATAATTATAATTGAAGATTTCAAGAGATATTATATGAATTGTTAGTTTAATTTAGTTTTTACATAATCATCACTTTTACAGCAATTCTTGAAAGAAGAATTATAGTAATAAATAAAATAAAAAAATTGTAAGACCAACCCTTTATGGACGACAAGTTTTTCGTTACTCCCCTTATGTCCGTGTCCTATTACAGACCTTCAAGAAATGTACTTCACCAATTTCCTCCAATAAAACAAGTTATACTTTTTGTGAAAAAATATTGGGAAATAAATCACCCCAATGCTAATAATAAGTCATACCGTTAAAATCATTAATTAATAGTGCGGTGAACGAATGCATTGGCTCTTATATTCATCGAAGCAACTAAACAATCACGACTGTTAACCAACCAACACTATCGAGCATGTCGTTCAAGTCAATATATTCATTGTGAATTCAGTAGTGGATAATCAGTAATGGTAAAACTTATCTTTTATACTTGCAATTAGAGCCGTCCGATTGAGAGTAGCACGCGCTTTTGTTACAAGATAGAGAGAAATCAAAAGCTCTGTGACAACGTGCACGTTAAAACGCAAACATGTTATTTACATGTCATCGTCTCCTGATTTAAATGATTCTGGACAACCGCTTGAGCCCAGGTGTGTATTTGAACATGACTCCGTCCGAATAATCAAGTCAAATGTGAGCATTTCGACGGAATCGAAAACAGTCGAAAGTCGAAGTCTGCAATAATATTCGGGGCACACAACAGAGGAATTATGTAGCCCTGGGGAAATAGATTTATTCACCTTCGACCGCGGACAATCTAGGGCTTGTTTCTCTGAAAAACGAATAACCTCACGCACAATAAAGAAATCTAATCCACGCATGCAACCAATCGGCGTGTTCGGCAATAAAAGGCAAAAGTTCAATGTATTTCGTTTATTCAACTGCGTAAACTAGAAAGCAAGGCGAGAAGCAGCCAGGACTTGAGCGACGACAGCACAAGTTGCACCAGGCTGAAAAACATGATTAGGAACCAATTTCTTTCGATAACCGGTGCCAGCTACCTACCTCCCTCGGCGGCGGACTTACCTCTTGAGCTAAAAACTCTAATTCTAATGGAAATAAATATAACCGAATCGCGAACGCTCGTCGCTGCGTCGAGAATTCGCCATTCTACTGATCGTGAAACAATTGACAAAACGCGCGCAACGATCGGCGACGTGTAAATGAAAACGAAAACATAATGACAGAGAAAGAGAGAGGTAGAGAAATGAACAAAATTAAATGTGTAAGATAAACCGCGAGCGCATATTACCCTACTGCCACCGCAAACTGCGCCCGCTCTGCACTCGCTCGTACTGCACATTTCGCCAGCAGGGGCTCAGCATATCGGCATTTTGTGACATTTTGCAACTCGTACTCGCCCCCTCGTGCTCGCACGTCTCGCCACAGCTAACACTGCCACAGCCTGTGCACATCAATTAAAACACGTTAGTCGCAATCATCAAAGTGCGCATTCCTTTCAGGAGAGCGGCGACGAACATTCCGAACAGCCGAACGATCGCTCCGAGCCACAACAAGGGACTTTTCGGAATGTTCGCCAGGGCGTTGAAAGGAACGCATCCGAATGTGTGTACAAGTACAAAACAAGTATGGCAAAACGACAGGGTACTTAGTGAACCACGCCAGGTAGTTAATTAAGCACGCCGCTTGACAAAATTCGTTTCAATGCGTTTTTTTTTATCCACAAATTATGTAGTTTACATTATGCTTTCGTCAATGATAAAATTTAATGCGTCATATCAAGTACAATTTCTGATTCGTATTCTTTGTCAAAAATTAATTAGCGTGCGAGAATTATTCGTTTTCTTGGTTTGTTTAAAAAGACCATTTCGAATCTGAGTATTGCTTTCTTTGTTTTCTTATGAAACTTAATCGATTTGCAAGTCGAGCGGCGGGAGCAAAAATTTTCAATGCGCCGCCCGCGCTCCAACAATGAAAACACAACAACAGCGAAATGTGGTCGAAATCAATTACGAGTTAAAATTAATGGGTATAAAGAGTGGCGCGGGGCGGCGGCCCCGCCGCGACATTGCGCAACGGTACTATGTGCAAGAGAAACAAAAATTAAGACTGATCTAAGGCGTGTTAAAATACCTTAAAACACAAACCGCAACTTGGCAAATAAAACTTCATTGATGGTAGGTTGCTTCGCGACGATGTGTCCGCGCCATCCGGGATTAGCTCCTGAGTAAATACCTGGAAACGGTCATGTTCTTTAGGCGGGCGAGAGCCACACCAACCCACATTGCAATTCTTGGGCTGCTAAATGAAGACAGGCATGCATGAAGATAACCAGTTTCGAAACGGCGCTTACTTTCAGTGTTTGTTTTAGGATTTGGACCTTGATCTGGATTTCGAGTCGTTCCTCTTGGCGCTCTTCGACCGGGAGCGCGACCGCCCCCTCGAGCTTTTGCTGTCCGACCGCGACCGGCTGCGACTGGCCGAGCGCTTCCTGTAGGACCTCGAGCGGCTGCGTCTGCGTGACCGCGAGCGCGAGCGCGACCGGTCCCGAGAGTTCCCCCGGCGTCGGCTGGAGCGTCCGTATCTTCGGTGTGGCGACGTGGGGCGGCCGTACCTGGCCATCTGGACCCTCAGCTCGCGTCCGTCCAGCATGTATCCGTCCATCGCGTCCAGCGCGTCCTCGGCGTCCCGCTTATCGTAAAATCTAGTCACGCATGGACGCCAAAAATGGATTAGACACGATCGTGTCGGCGCGCTTGAGCTTGAACTGTGGACTGTGGAGAACTTACCGCACGAAGGCGAAGCCACGCGATTCCCGGGTGAAGCGATCGCGGGGGATGTAAATATCGCCGACTTCGCCGCAACGCTCGAACACGCGTCGCAGATCGTCGGGCGTCGTGCGATATGTTAGGTTATCTACCTTGAGAGAAACCATGCCCTCTATACGGGGCGGCGGGCGTCCGTAGCTCATTGCGCGTTTTCGCGGGCGACAGTTGCGACGCGAAACTTTCGTCTTTTCACGATCGAGCTAGGAGAACGTTCTTGCGCTGAAGCCAAAGCACGCACGTACAACCGCCGAACTGGACGCAGCTTGGTTTCGCGCGGCACAACGCTTGCGGGCATCCCCACCAGCTTGAAAAAATGGCGTTCTAATGCTCGGATTACTTGGCTCACTTCGCTTATTTTGATACAACCCGTCTCTTCGCGCTCTCTTGCGCACGACGGGCCGCCATTGGCTCGCTTCGTTGCGCTCGCGCGCTGACGTGCGCGCCTCTCGCGACGGAAGCGGAAACTTGCGCATCTTCAACAGGTAAAACTACGCCGCGGCGCGCTGCACGCCGTTTCTCACGACCGGCTGCGATCGTCGTTCCGTGTGAGGAAGAGAGACCCAACGAGAGGCCGGACCAATGATAGTCCACTATTTTAATTTGCGAGTGCACTCTTGCGGATGTTCAGTTAAACTGATGCAAACATGTATCGATATATTATCGAAACATCGAATATGTCGAAGAACGATAACAAACGCAAAATCGAATTTTGTGCCGATTCGTGAATTAGAATTTTATATCGATACGCCGACATGTAAAAGATCGCTTAAAAACATCGTTATATCCGTTATATCGAAAAAATTTAAATATTACCGATATAATGATATAATGATATGCCGGTATATTTTCAACGTCCCTAAGGAGTTCTATGGGTTTAAACGGTTTAATGGCCAGAGGAACTCATCAAGCCATTTACTGATTGGGGATTTCAATTATTCACCTTTGTCACTAAGTTAGTTCGCAATTAACTCCCACTATTTCAATATTCACATGCATTAGATGGTAAAGAAATTTCTCAAGTTAAAGATAAAAAAAAAAATCTTCATGCACGTTTTTTTCAACTTTTGCAACAAACTTGATAAAACTTTTAGAATTATGCAAGATATTTTCGCATATTCCCCATGAATTAGTACAGATCTGAACTCATTGACTGTGCAAAGTACTGAATATATAATAATTTTTAGAGTAACATCAAGACATTGCCAAAAATGTTTCGAAAGATAGCTGTTGGGATGTCCGGTGGTGTCGACAGCTCCGTCACTGCCTACTTACTGAAACGGAAAGGTAATTATTGCTAAAAATCAAATTCCCAACAATGCAATCTAATTAAACTGAAAACCTTTGTAGGTTATGAATTACTGGGTGTTTACATGAAAAACTGGGATATTACTGACGAACAAGGCATTTGCTCCTCTGACAAGGATTTTAAAGATGCTGAAGCAGCTTGCAGGACGTTAAAAATACCGCTGGTGCAAGTGAACTTTGTAAAAGAGTACTGGAACGAAGTATTTTTACACTTTATTGATGACTATGAACATGGATTCACTCCAAATCCAGACATTCTCTGCAATAAGCATGTAAAATTTAATTATTTTTATAATTACTCTAGAGAACAACTTGGTTGTGATGCCATAGCAACTGGGCATTATGCGAATACAAGTTTCGGTAATTATTTAGAGAAATATCAAGATGGAGAGCCTGTAAAGTTGTTGAGAGCGAAAGACAATACCAAAGATCAAACATTTTTTTTAAGTCAAATTACACGAGAAGCATTGAGCAGAACATTGTTTCCGCTTGGAGGCATGTTAAAGAAAGATGTGAAAAAGCTTGCTAGGGAGATTGGCTTGGAGCAGTTTGCTGAGAAGAAGGAGAGCATGGGGATTTGTTTTATTGGGTCGAGGAATTTTCAAAATTTTATTAGCGAGGTATATTTGCCATCAAACTGTTGCAATCGGCAAATAAATGTTCATTTAGTATGTTGTAGACCATCCCGGAGACTTTATTGATGTAGATACTGGAAGGGTCGTTGGGAGACACGATGGAATTCATCACTGGACGATAGGGCAACGGGCGAACCTTGGCGGGTTCAGTCAGGCGTATTTTGTTGCTAAGAAATGCCCAAAAAGGAACGCTATATACGTGGTAATTATCAAGTTCGCAAATATTTCGGGAATAGTTGACTCCTATGTTGATTGCAGGCCCCTGGGACTAAACATCCGGCCCTGCACAGTGCCTTGTTCTTTACGAGTGAACCTCACTGGATAAGTTCCGATCAACTAGTAAAGTCGGATTGTTTCGATTGCGTTTTCAAGTACCAGCACATTTTGGGTCATAGCGAGTGCAGAGTCATGCAAGTTAATCAAGGATTAGTCATCAGGGTAAAGGAAGAGATGCGTGCCTTGGCTCCTGGACAATATGCCGTGTTTTACAAAGACGAAGAATGTTTAGGTAGCGCAAGAATCGTTAGTTCGGGAATAACCAATTATTCATTGCATTTGTTAGACAATGTTAGGGCAATGTATACCTAGTGTTTGTCTACATTGAAGTCAATGTTTTGAGAACATGGTAAGGAGAAACAGTTTCGTCTAGGTTTTCATGCGAATAATGCGAGAGGAGTTAATTTGGTGTCTTCCTATGTGTGTAACTAGTTAACCATATGATAAGGAACAAGTCTCAAAATTTGTAAGTACAGATAATTAAACGCTCATTGTCAACGATATGAGTTCGAGAGTTATTCAACGTGTACATATGAGTGAATTTTTAATCTAGAAAAATCCATCAGTGGACAGATAGGACAAAGGGCAAATCTTTGCTGATTCTGTTATTTTGTTGCTATTAATTGTTAAGTTATTAACGATTTTCTGTTAGTTTATTCGCATGTTGATTACAGTTGTCTGGGACTGAATGGTCGGATTGTTTCAATTGCCTTTTCTTTTCCAACACATTCTGGATCCGAGTGAGTGTAGTGTAATGGAAATTGATCAATTATTAGTCGTCAGTGTGAGGAAAGAGAAACCAATCTTGGCCTCTGGACAAGATTCCGTGTTTTATAAAGTCAAATCATGTTTAGGTAGAGCTGTAGTCATTAATTTAACAAATCATTCATTGAATTTGCTAGCAAATGTGATGGAAATCTATAAGGATACCGACGGAAGTTTTGAGAACATGTTAAGAAAAGTTTGAATAGCTAGTTATTTAACGTTGAAGTTCGCAAACGCGTGTACGTTGGCAAACATTTGTGCAACTGAATGAACATAAGATACGACGACACGCGTTTAGAACACCATTACTATGGTGTGGTATAATAATCAGATGACGTAACATCCTCCCATTTTATTCTTATAGAATTATAGTTATTGTTATTCCTCTTGAATAACAGTGGCCAACGGGAAGGAACAGAAACGAGCTCGAGCCCTTGGACAATGCGCCTTGTTTTACAAAGACAGTGAATCTCTAGATGGTGATAGTATCATTAGTGTGGGAATTCTATAAGTAACGTACTAATGAAAGTCAATGTTTTCATAATTTGAATTCAAAATTCAAACATTGTGGTGGTTAATATGACCATCTACTAGTTCAAGAGCTTCAAGAATTAAACAACAGTCCGACAGTCCAACAAGTCCGCAAACGCGCATGCAAGAAACAATGATAGCGACCTATGAAACTTTGTATAGTGCGTGTTCCTCTCACCTACAACAAAGTTTTAAAAAATGAATAAATGCGTCTGTTACCTTT
>JARRAA010020976.1:0-12662 GCA_030557295.1 Ecitodaemon sp. MM-2014 | reverse complement strand
TTTGCATATCGTGCGTCTCCGGTCGGCGCCCAGGAATGGCGCAAACCGCCACGCAGGAATCCACCCGAATAGGAGGTAGCTATCAATCGCGGATGGCTTTTGCGCTTGATTCGGCTCGGTTTTCGATTTTCGGTTTGATTCGCGCCCGATCCTAATGAGATTCGCACTCGACTAAAGTTTGATTCAATTAAAACGGGCATCGGTGGGTGTGGTCGATTGTTCACGATTATCGGATGGAATTTGTATCGCGGAGCGACCGCAATCGAATCGCCTCGATTCACGCGAACATTGCGCCGTCCCCCGCGCCGGGGGCGGCTTGCGTTGCGTGTTTGGTTGCGCACGCCGCGCGATGCTAATTGCTTCCGATCTAAGGACGATTGCGCGAATTAATATTGTCGTATTGACTGGATTTGTAATGGATTAAGCTTTTAAGAAAATCGACGACTTCAGAATTATTTTCGCTTAAATGACTGCGCATGTGGTTGGAATATTCTGTCATTTAATATTCTCAGAATCGGTGATTTGCGCAATCGCCATTGTCCGCAGAGTCGATGATTAGAGTTCGAGATTGTTCGCAAATGTAATTATTGCACTAATCGCACTAATGATATCTTGTATTCGCCCGCTGACGATAACGACGGCTTTGCTTCGCCCTGATCTCGCCATAATAAACGTAAACACAGCCGTGCGGATATCGGCGATTGTTGGTCTAGGTCTTGGCGGTCCGGTCTCTAGCAAATCGCCAGTCTGACGAAACGACCGCACGCCGACGCTCGCAATTATTAAACTAACATTTCCCCGCTCGTTGTCAGTGCAAACTCGGTGGCCATTCGTTAATTATTGCCCATCGCGTAGTGTTCATCCGCTCTCATTCACGACGACGCGTGAAACCGTTGTTTTTCGTGCA
Source organism: Ecitodaemon sp. MM-2014 (assembly GCA_030557295.1). Lineage (NCBI taxonomy): Eukaryota > Metazoa > Arthropoda > Insecta > Coleoptera > Staphylinidae > Ecitodaemon > Ecitodaemon sp. MM-2014. Next base: position 11,755 of record JARRAA010020976.1, on the reverse strand, counting down.
AATGTTTTGAGACTTCCTCGCGACCTAACGACGCCGTTTTTATCTCCATGAAATACTATCTAGACGAGGAATACGGCGATGACGCCGACCGCGACGGTGAGTTACGACGGAGACTTTTCCCGCTGTGCGCGAATTCGCTCGAAACTTCGTTCGGCACCGGCGCTTATTAACGTTTTTCCTCGCGAGATAAAAGCGCGAAACTTCGGGAGAGGCCGACAGCCGTTGGGGGTGCTCATAATGAATGCGTCGCCACCGTCGCGCCCGAAAAACGCGCGAACATCAACAATGTGACAACTGTTGAGAGAGGCTGGCATGAATATTTCAAGCGAATTTCGGGCGCCGCGTGAATTTTTTAGCGCGAATTTCATTAAGCCGCCTTCAGATTTAAATTAGGCAGACGAATCAAATTGCGGTTTTGTATTAAAAATCATGAAGGTTCGGAAAATTTCCCTGGAGGACTTCGGGACAGGCCATCTTGCGACTTGCACATTATTCGGAATAAAACTGACAACTGTCATTTTTATTCACCCGCCATTTGATAAGAATTAATTTTGCGCATTCGTCACTCTTGACCGTTCTCCCCGTTGCAGGCGAGCGGAAGCGGAACGTGCGTGTAAACAAACATTAAAATGTCACTTAACTCGTCGCCTAATGGCGGTCGTTGACGACGGCCCATAACTCTTGGCTGGGAGCCACCCAAAGCAGAGCTTAATGCCCATCGATTATCATCTCCTCGGCATTAAACGCGTATCAAAGTAAATGCGCGCGTCGACGCGGCGTACAAAGCGCGACGGCTTAACGGCGCCATGTTTAAATGGGATGCACAAAATGGCGGAAATGAAAGATGTCGTCGATAAAGCAAACGCGCGCCGTTCCGTCGATGGTAATGAACGAGCGGCATCGAAATAAACAACGGGCGAATAATTCGCTTCGTCTGAAAACAAGATGGCGGTCGTCGCATGAATGCGAGCGACGCGACAGACGCTTGAATGGTTATTGTCGATCGTTCGGCTCGGTTCGGTTCAGAGAAACATCGATGACTTAACGTGGTTTACATTGTAATTGTCCGACCGGTTTGCTCTAGTTCGTACCCGCTCGGTTCGAAAATTTAATTGGCACTTGGCGAACGCCGGCATTTTTACGAGCACTTTGATAAATTAGCTCTGATACCTAAACGCCTTTAAATACCTATTAAATTCATTGTTTCAGAGGACGAACGAACGGCCGCGGCGTTTTTATCGCTCCGGCGGGTGTCGTTCTGTTATCGCGTCGCTTTTAATTGCCGGACGAAAAAAATGCGCGCGTCTGGCGCACTAATGCGAAGCTCTGCGTACGGGCGGACGTGCCAAAAGGGAATGCGCGCTAATAAAACATTCGCGGGCTTGGCACGCGCGCGCGGAAACGCGAAATTCGCGAAAACGTGACGCGAACGCATCGCTTCCCCGGCGCGATGAACACCTGCCAAAATCTACATGTCGTTACATAAAAACGTATGCCGTGCACAACAACGCGCGACGTTGTCGTTCGGATAGCGTCGACGACATAACCTAATATAGCTCGGGATTGCACCCGGGAGCAATTCCTCGTCCGCCTCGTTTCGCCGAACGCACTTAACTTAAGCTCGCGTCCGTCCGGAGGACATCGAGTGGAGTGTAACTGAAAGAACCGGAGCAGGCGTCCAGGTGCGCCTCGCCCGGGACGTGTCGGGATGTAGGGAAGTCGATGTCGGCTCCGGATCGATGTCGCGAAATGGCGGTTTCGCAGGGTTAGCGGGATGCCATGCCGCGATGAAATCGCGAAAGGAGCGGCGCGATTGGCCGCCTCGCCATAGTGCGCTAGTTCGCCGTGAACGAGATAGCGCCCGGAGTCTTTAACTCGCGAGCGAAGGGCGAAGAGCCTCTTCTGACGGATTATTGATTATTCCCGGCCGCGATGCACGAAACGCGCTTTTTTCGTGCGCGAAATTAGCGTGCGTTGCAGATTCGCCCCAGGCAACCCCGGACGTGCCATCAAGACATATCTCTAACCTCAAACGGCAGCTCCTGGAAGTTCTGCACGTTAGCATGTTATCTGCGAACGAGACGGGTTGCGAGTTGCATGCGCATTGCTCTCTAGGGAAAGGAAAAAATAAAATAAAAATATTTGGGAAACGTTTTGCGAGCGCATCAATCTCCGCGCGCGCCCTTCTATCATATTTCGTTTATTTTTGATGAGCTCGGGACGGGCGGACGATAAATAATGTTTCCTGAGATGGCGCTCGCGAATCGCACGCGTGAGCGCACGCCGGGAGGTTGTTAAGAATTCAGTTCATCGGTTTGTTGCGCTTGAAACGTGCGCGTCTCGAGCCGAATAAAACCGTTGAACTGGGAAGAAAATAAGGGCGAAACTGGATTACGTCGTGTAGCCGTGTACGTTTGCTTCGCTCGGGATTTTCTTCGCGCCGAGGAGCCGGGCGGCATAGATTATTACCCCACGAGCATGAATTTTCCATTAAACGCGCAAAAAGTAGTTCTCGGAGAGCAGGAAGCTGAAAGTGGCGCGAAAAAGTTGCGGGGAGGTGGTCACGCGGAAAAAGCCACATTCACGCGTGTGTACACACACTTAACGAGGATACCAAGTTTCCAGCCGGGCTTTAAACCGACTCCTCCACGCTTTGAACCTTTCGCACTTGGCGTTTACTTGTTTGTTCGTCGAGCGCATTACTTAAGACTTAACGCTTTGTTTTGTTTGCTCCCTTGCAGGAGATGGCACCGACGAGCAGCCGTTCGTGCAGGATAAGATGTCCGGCTACGAGACGAACCTCTATCTCTACTCGGTGAGTCTGCCAAGCCGGCGTGTCTCTAGATGTGTTAATGTTTTAAAATTTATGGACGAACAGGAAGAGATGGAGGATCGTCCGCGAATCTCGACCCTCATCAGCTCGCTGGCAAACTACTCTAACACCATCTCTCCGGCCCCGGCCGACCCCGACGCGCCCGGCCAGAAGGCCGGCGGCGGCGCCAACATGGGCACCCTCATCGGCGTCTACCTCCCCTGCATCCAAAACATCTTCGGCGTGATTCTCTTCATTCGACTGACGTGGGTGGTGGGCACCGCCGGCGCCGTGCAAGGCTTCCTGATCGTCCTCGTCTGCTGCTGCGTGACGATGCTGACGGCCATCTCCATGTCGGCCATCGCGACCAACGGCGTGGTGCCGGGCGGGGGGAGCTACTTCATGATCTCCCGCTCGCTCGGCCCCGAGTTCGGCGGCGCCGTCGGCATGCTGTTCTATACGGGCACCACGCTGGCAGCGGCCATGTACATCGTCGGCGCGGTCGAGATCGTCCTGGTAAATACTCGCCGCCTTGTCGACGCCGTGACGCGCCGTACTCATCTTTGTTCTTTGTTTGCGCGTCAGACGTACATGGCGCCGAGCTTGTCGCTGTTCGGGGACTTCACGAAAGACGCCAACGCGATGTACAACAATTTCAGGGTCTACGGCACTGGGCTTCTCATTGTCATGGGCTTCATCGTGTTCATCGGCGTGAAGTTCGTCAACAAGTTCGCGACGCTCGCCCTGGCGTGTGTCATCTTTTCCATCATCGCCGTCTACGTCGGCATCTTTGTAAATATCAACGGAAACGATAACTTGCAGTTAGTATTCACTTTATCAATCCGGTTTCATCCATAACCTCAATCGACGCCAGCTAAGACGGTTGTTTTGAGGCTAAGTTTATACTGTGCAAACTTAACCTACTTTCACGACATTACGTAACGTTTAAACACCCTCGGCATTAATTTCCACCCTCGCTTGTCAGTTCTCGCGGATTTCCGTGTCCGTGTTTTTCATTTTGGCCAGTCGGTGAGAAAGCTATCGATTTCGTATTTTCGTAATATCATTAAGCGAGGTGCCGAGCGCGCCCGCGCCCGTTAAGGTCAACGCGAACATTTTCCGCCGATTGAAAAGCGCTCGCCTGAAATATGCGTTAATAACGAGGATATTTCACCGGAGTGTTGCAAGCGGTTTACATTTAAATACCGCCGCTTCGAGCGCCCGGTTATTGGCACGCGATTCAGATGATTTCACCTTGATGTACGTTTCCAATATGGCGCAACTCAAAGCGAGATGTAGTCGTATCGTAAATTATACGATGTGGAAATGGAATTTAAATTTCCACAAAGTGTCGAGGGTTTTATGTAATGGCATCGTTTAGATAGCAGCACAAGATGGCGGCCGGCTGGATTTGCGCTGCATAATCGCCCCCCAATTAGGCAAGGGAAATAATCAGGAAAGTCATTAATCCGTTCTTTGTGCGAGATTTTTTCCCAACGCGCTAACGGCATTCCGGCTTAATTGACAACGTCGGCCGACGAGAATTCAATACCTTGCGAGGAAAATCTCCTCCGTTAGGTTTTTCCTTTGCGCCCAAGGAAATTATTGGTTTCATTGACTATCTCTAAGCTCCAGGCCTTCGGGTCTGCTCGGAACGGTTAAATTGCCTGTTTTTCGCGAAAGCTTTCTCCATTCAACCCTTGTCCGAGGGAGCGTTTTGCTGCCACCCGAGACGAATAAATCTCAATATTAATTGGCGTGTTTTTGCGCGCGTTTTTCGCAGCATGTGCGTCCTGGGCCGAAGGTTGCTGAAAGACATCCCACTGAACGCGTGCAATAAAACGGTCGGCGGGACCCTGCACAAGATCTTCTGCAATTCGACGACGAGCATTTGCGATCCGTACTACAAGGCGAACAACGTCACCATCGAGAGGGGTATTAAGGGCTTATCGTCGGGAATTCTTCTCGGTGCGTGTCACTTTAAACCTTGTTAAATCTGTCTGGACTAAGGCGTTCTGTAATGTTTTAATGTTCTCTTTCTCTTTGTTTTCGTGTCGCTTTTCTTTGTATAGAGAACATCAAGGATAGTTTTCTTGAACTGGGCCAGTACGTCGCCAAAGGCAAGCAACCCGCGGACTTCGAAAATGTCGGTCAGCCGACCTACAACCAGGTTTTGGCTGACATCACTACCTCGTTTACTATTCTGATCGGCATCTTCTTCCCATCGGTGACGGGCATCATGGCCGGATCTAACCGATCCGGTGATCTTGCCGACGCCCAGAAGTCCATCCCCATTGGCACGATCTGCGCCATTTTGACCACGTCAACCGTGTACTTGTCTACTGTCATCTTGTTTGCTGGTACCGTGGATAACCTCCTCCTCAGAGACAAGTAAGATCTAACCGTTTAACGTTTTCGAATGAATGTAATACGGTATCATGGCGTCTGACAGGTTTGGCGTGTCCATCGGTGGTAAACTCGTCGTAGCAAACATTGCCTGGCCTAACCAATGGGTGATCCTCATCGGCTCCTTCCTCTCCACCCTGGGAGCAGGTCTCCAGTCCCTCACCGGAGCTCCTCGCTTACTCCAAGCCATTGCCAAAGACGGAATCATTCCTTTCCTCGCCCCGTTCGCGGTATCCTCTAGTCGTGGCGAGCCGACTCGCGCTTTGATCCTCACCATTCTGATCTGCCAATGCGGCATCCTGCTCGGCAACGTCGACTACCTTGCTCCCTTGCTCTCCATGTTCTTCTTGATGTGCTACGGCTTCGTCAACCTGGCGTGCGCCCTCCAGACTCTACTCAGGACTCCCAACTGGCGACCTCGCTTCAGATACTACCACTGGAGCTTGTCCCTTATCGGCTTGTGTCTTTGCATTGCGATCATGTTCATGACCTCGTGGTACTACGCCTTGCTGGCCATGGGTATGGCCGGACTGATCTACAAGTACATTGAGTACCGTGGGGCCGAGAAGGAATGGGGTGATGGCATCCGTGGTCTGGCCTTGTCCGCCGCTAGATTCTCCTTGCTGCGATTGGAAGAAGGTCCACCGCACACGAAGAACTGGCGTCCTCAAATCTTGATTCTCGTCAAACTGACCTCTGACATGGTGCCCAAGTACAGGAAGCTCTTTGCATTCGCGTCGCAGCTCAAGGCCGGCAAGGGTCTCACCGTCAGCGCTTCGATTATCAAAGGGGATTTCACGAAATCCAGCAGCGAAGCCTTGGCTGCCAAACAGAACCTCCAACGAACGGTGGAAGAGGAGAAAGTCAAAGGATTCGTCGATATTCTCGTCGCTCGCAACGTCACCGATGGTTTATCGCATTTGTAAGTCTTTGAATCGATCGCATATCCGAATTGCATCCGCTAATGTGTTCGTGTTACTGAAGGGTTCAAACAAGTGGTCTTGGCGGTTTGAAACCCAACACCGTCATTCTCGGCTGGCCTTACGGATGGAGGCAGTCGGAAGACGACCGCACTTGGCAGGTGTTCCTGCAAACCGTCCGCAACGTGACCGCCGCACGCATGGCCTTATTGGTGCCGAAAGGCATCAACTTCTTCCCTGACTCTACCGAAAAAGTCGTCGGCAACATTGACATTTGGTGGATCGTGCACGACGGCGGTCTGCTCATGCTCCTGCCCTTCCTGCTGAAGCAACACCGCACGTGGAAGAACTGCAAGATGCGCATCTTCACCGTCGCCCAGATGGAGGACAACTCGATTCAGATGAAGAAGGACTTGAAGATGTTCTTGTACCATCTGCGTATCGAGGCTGAAGTGGAAGTAGTCGAAATGGTAACGCTTCACACAACCCCTTTGTGGGACCTCTACTGACTCTCTTCGTTTGTTCTTCCTTAGATGGATAGCGATATCTCAGCATACACCTACGAGCGGACACTGATGATGGAGCAACGCAATCAGATGCTGCGCGAGCTGCGTCTTAACAAGAAAGAGAGCCTGGGCGTGGTGAGTGTTGACGATGAAGGCGAAACCAATTTAAAATACCGCGCGTGGTGGATAGTTGCACCTACCACCGTCTCTCTATCGATTTGATTAATGAAACAATAATCTTATGATCTCCCGTTGTGTCTATGTGCGAAGGTGCAAACTCTGGTGGACTTCAATGAGTCGACAGAAGAGAAACTGCCATTGGTAACGCACTCACTGTGTTACGTTTTAGAGCCCGCTCATTTTACCCAAGTTTTCATTTCGAGCATGAGTTTACGAACTAGTTTAGAGACCGATTGGTTGTGTAAATTCTCTTTGCCTTTTCTGTCCGATGCGTACAGATTCAGCCATCGCCGCAAATGCGATCATGTCGCCACATGCCCATCGGCCGCCCATTCTCTCACCACCGGACACTTGAATGCCGCCGGCCTCATACTCACGATTGCTAGTCGATCATTGTTTTTTTACCCACCTTTTACATACCCACATGTTGACCTCTTGCTGTTATCGTTGTTTTCTGAATTGCTGCGTTCATGTCGCTGTTTGTATCATTCTCGCCGCCATCTTCTCGGTCGACCGCCACGACCGCCACGACTCTCACGATTCATGTGTATTTACGATCTCTCATGTCTCATTAACTCGCCTTCCATTTAGAGTGTTCACGGCCGTGCTGTTGGCGCACGCCGAACGGAAGTGTTTTAACTCGATTGCCGTTTGTGCGAATAGGTTCAGTCGATAGTTGACCAGCATCATCAGAACGATGCGAAGGCGACGGCGACGAAGGTGCGCTTCCAGGAGCCGGGCTCCGAGAGCGGCGGTGCCAACGATTGTGATAATAAGAAGTCCAATGATGAGGAGCCTTCTAACGAGGTATGTCCCCAGCCGCACCGCTTCCTCCATCAACAAAATTCTAACAATGCTTGTCCCTGGGGTAGGTTTCGTCGGTTGTGGAGGTGAACGGCGACTGCGAAAACATGATCAAGGAGAAGGAAGACGCTTCCGAAAAGGAACCACTGTCGGACAGCAAGGACGACACAGAAACCGAAGAAGAGCAAAAGCCGACCGTGACACCGTAAGTCCACTTAATCGAATCGGTGATTCAATTCCTGAGGATCTCATTGGATTTTTCTGTTCGCAGTGATGAGGGCAACGTGCGCCGAATGCACACGGCCGTCAAACTGAACGAGGTGATCGTGAACAAATCGCACGACGCTCAATTAGTCATTCTGAACTTACCAGGACCTCCTAAAGACACCAAAGTGGAACGGGAATCCAACTGTGAGTCACACCTGCTTACTCCTTCAATTGCCAAACTCTTCTCATGCCTCATATTCCTGTCGTAGATATGGAATTCTTGGAAGTACTCACCGAAGGCCTCGAGAGAGTGCTGATGGTACGCGGAGGAGGCCAAGAAGTCATCACCATCTACTCATAAACAAACTGCGACACCCTCCGAGGAGGACACACACGACGCTACACACAACACTGCGCCCTGCCGCGCGACAGGCGGCAAGACAAGAATCGAAACGGAGGAGGAAAAACGTAGAGTGTAAATTAGACATCTCCGGTTCTTAGTGTGGCTGATTAAGACAAATGATTAAACTTAAATTAAACTGACGCGAAGCAGTATTTTGAACGAAAACCAAAAGCAGACAAACAAACCAAGAGATAAGCAAATTTATTAGTTGACTATATGAGTAAATATATAAAAGGGAAATTATATATAAATGATATATATATACCAGATATAGATGCATATATATTTGCCTGAATCGTGATTAAACCAAAGAGATTCTAATTTATTCTTCTTAATGTTATAGTTCGTATTCGTATGATGTTTCTTGTATAATTGAAAAACGGATGACAGGCAGATTATTAGTCAACTATTTTTCGAATTAGGAAGGATTAGAAACACATTTATACGTTACAATGCACTGTGAAACGTCTGCGATGCATCTCGAATGGTATTTTTACTTTTTAAACGATTTTAACACAAAGATTACACGAAATCAAAATTGTTATATGTTGCCGTGTTTGTCAGTTACCATGTACTAGTATTGTATTAATAGTGATTACTGTACTGCCTTCTGATCCTGGACGAGTCACAAGCATTGTAACATAAGCGCTTTTCGTTGGTTCGTCGTTTTTACGTTGTAACGAAACTTACAATTAGGCATACTGGATTCCGCACTTACTACTTGAATTGTGTCAAATCAAAAGCGAAGGGTTTAAGATGCAAGGGAACTTACTGTAACTGCTCATTTTTCTACATAAGACTACGACTACGACGAGAACTCACATTCGACGCGAGACGAAAGAGCAAAGCAAACAAAACAATCATTCGACGCTCGTCGTCACATCGCGCAACATTCTGCATCCTTCACTCTCTATCTTATCTATTCGCAAAGCGCGATCGATTTCGCGCCTCGACTTCTACAAATCGGCGGCGCGTCTGGAGCTCACGTTGACGCGCGACGCGTCGCCGCAGCATAAACCAAAGTTGATGAACGTACATTTAACGCAAAACATTAACGTAGCGTACGGACGATGGGCGCATATAAGCATACTAATGAAAATCGTATAATAGCATAATGAATTTTAACAAAATATTGAATTGAATCTATTAATGATGTTGCTAGCAACAAAGTGGTAAACAGTAATTGAATTGTAGAGTTGATATTCAGCAACGCGTACTGTGCGAATTGCGCGGTGGAGCGAGCGATCCGAGAACACGCAGAAGTAATAATTATTGTAAGATACGACAAACAACAACACACACACTCACGCTGCATTCAAACAGTTCGAAAACGTATAAATAAATTATTGAGATAAATGTAACGAGAGCGTAATTCGACTACTACTATTAAATGTTAAATCGTATACATGCAAAAGAATGTACAATAAAATGTACCTCAAACTTGCCGAATCCTCGCGGTCGTCGCGAGGATTCCCTTGGACGCAATTGACACTTGAAATTCGACTTGAAATTCGGCGTTTGATTAAATGATAAATATAAAATATAATGATAGTTTAAAAGGACCTTCGGCATTGTTTATTTTACCATTTCTCATTCCTTTTGTTTCTGCAAACACCAACGCAAGAAATTCGTTTTGTAATCCGCATCTCATCTCATATATAAATACATGGATACATTTGAGCAATATTAAAACGTAATATTAAGGATTGTCAAATATTGTCAAATTATATTCTTAAAACTAACAATAAGGTCACTCGAATGCATATTGGGTTGCATAAACGGAGTAGCTGAGAAATAAGTGAGGGATTTCGAAGGACGCAGAGGTAATCTGTAATGCAAGATTATCTTGGCTTGGAACATGATCAATTAGACAATTGATGAGAATTGCGGACGGTGGAGAAACATAACCAAAAATCAGGTCCATCCAACATGACCAGCGTGCGTTAGAATTGACATAGTGGCACTAGTGATCTCATCTAGCCTTAACGGTACCTTGATATAAAATATTTAAAACTGAATTAATTCTTTACACTCGACAATGACAGACAAATGCGACTCGAAGACACCACACACGACATTAACATGCAAAACTCGAGCATCGAGAACAAGCAGACACGACATGAAATTCAACAAGTATTGGCATAACTAATTGCCAACTGAATAACTAAATAACTTAACGATAAATTAATAATATGTGTCTGTAATAACTAACTAATAACTAATGATATTCTTTAAGTATGTTTCGATTGCTGATTACGCCATTTTCGACGAGACTTGTTTATACGTCGTTTTGTTATTATATAATTATCGATAATGCGCACATTATCGCGAAAAGAGTGAGCAACCCTCAACAGTCCCGTAGCGTGGAGTTATTTTGTTAAACTTAGCACTGTTAGGACGATTGTTACAAACTAATCAATGTGTCAATCAATAACCGAATTTATTGTATTGTATTGTTGCTTCTTCGCGAGTCCACCTACTCTCTCCAGAAGTCTCTCGATTGTAATCTTTGTATTGAACGTAGTTTTGTAGAAGTGATTATAACATTGTAAATGGCGTAAACTGCTCTATCTAATTATGACGATGTGTTCATTGGGTAAAACATGAAAATCTATGCATAGTTAAAACGCTTGGTGGTTTTATTGTGTTCGATTTGTTGTTGGAACATGTCCTCTTCTTGCGATTAGTCTGATATTAGATTTTAGTTTGCAATTAATTTTGGTTAGGTATTTTAGAGGTTTGGAAGGAGTATTCAAATAATTTTGATATAATACTTATATTAATATTTGCAATGCATGTTCAGAAAGAATTCGAATTTGGTTCAATTTCTTCTGAGGAGTTTCATGGATTGGTTACTGTCTTGATGAAAAGGAAACTCATGAAGCTTGAGCGTTTCGTGCCAAATTTAAACGCCATTAAGAAGTACATATCTTGGATTTCCACGAGTAGTTGGTAACTATTTTGGAACGTCTTCGTCATATATATATATATATATATATTACTTTTGGTGTTTTCGCCCGCGGTGTTTGGACGATAATATAGGCCAGGACATACAGCCGCAGAGGAATAACAACAGGAATAACACCAACACGATAACAACAATAAGACCGAACTGTACCGTACGTACGTACACCGTAAAACCTGTGTCAAAAAACTATTACAAAACATATTCATGAATATTCAAATTACTTCCGAATTATTTTTGCAATTGGATTTTGTCTGAACTTCAATTTCTGATAAGATATCTAGGGTATTTAATTGAATCATCATTTTAATCATTGATAAGATTACATTCATCATATCACGCTATACCGCTTTCAAAGTTCTATATCAAATGAATTCCTTACAGATGTAAAAGTGTCTGAGATTCGCACAATAGAAATCAGTTACAAAGCCAGTCAGAAAAGTGCGACACAGATCCATCTGGTAAACACACAAAATGGAAGAAGAAAAGGTATTGGGGCAAATGAAAGAAAAGTTAACTGAAAGACGACGCGATAATAAATTATGGTTAATA
>JARRAA010020962.1:0-11549 GCA_030557295.1 Ecitodaemon sp. MM-2014 | reverse complement strand
ATAATTAATTATGTTTCAATATGTACATCGGAATTTAATTGCACATAGAACTTGCAGAATATGGCAGCGCTATAAATTGTTATGTCGAAATTTGATTTTAGTTGAGCTGAAAGGTTACAGCGGCACGATCCTAACAATATTAGCGAGGGCCATTTCCGCATCTCCTTACTCAATTTTACGTCACGCAGAGACCCTATTTTATATAATAAAATAAAGCGAAGATTCTGGACATCATTCCTCCTCCATTCTTAAATTAACGATCGTCGACGGCGCCGAACGGGAAGATAAAAAAAACTACTTTGTTAACTATTATAGCTCCTTCGTCCAAAGTAAAACTAAAAGCAAATTTTGCTACTAACTGCAGAACAAATTTGTTATCGCGGGCTATTGATTTTGGTTATGCATACAATTACAACTTTCGTGCTATAGCAAATGGAAGTGGGATATAAACTTCGCTGGTCTGGAGAATTAAGGTCTGGTCCGCTTCCTGCTTCGACGTCAGAATGCATTAGGAAACTAATTACGTAGGAAGGGATGGACCGGTCGCGAGCGACACCAGAAATCCTCGCCGTTTTGCGGGTACGTCTAGTTCGAAGAGGTCATAGACGATGTGTGCATCAAGATTTACTTACCCACCCAGCTTGGCTTAGTGTGTACACCACTAATTGTAAGACTTGGTATTTTCTCAAACCAGCCCTCTCAAATAGTTAGTGAGCAGCAGAAAGTTCTAACTTGACTTGGCAATGTTCTTCAGCTCGCCCATATGTGACAAATGACCAGCTGTTAAGCTCCTAGCTTGACTATTAAGGTCAGTGTAGGTATTACAACCGCATCTATCTTAAACTGTTACCGACTTGCTATCGATTAACAAGTTTATTGAGTGAGTGCCGAGTGCAATGAATTCAAAAACACTCTAACCGAATCTAATTGTTAGAAAACATTAGGTTATCGGTCGCAATTGGGTTGCTGTTTGCCACGACGAAGTGATGCAACTTCACGGCGCTGTTGGAGACGTTATGGTTGCTGCTTCCCTATTAGTAGGAGAGCAGTACAATGTATTCATTAGCCGGCAAAAGTCTTGAGTGTATAGTGAATGCTTTTCGTACAATTGAACAAATTGTTATTTAACTCAATCAAGATATTGTTACGGCGCCGGCGGTTTGTGAGCGGGATGATGCTATTGCTGCTGAATATCGCTACACTTGTACGAAACAAGCTTTCGTTGATTTCAGTATTGATGTTGAAGAATTTAAGACAGTATTTCAGACATGTAGCCAAGGCTAATTGAATTTGATCTAATTTTATAGAAATAGCTGGAAATAATTAATAGACTAGTAGATGGTAGAAGAAGAGATGCTAAAAGAAACGTTAATTCTGGAAAAATCTTGATATTGATATTTTGATACAAAACTTAGTTGAATACTGGTAATTATTGGGTTGGAATAAGTAATACGCGTTTTTTCATCTATACTTTTTGTTTTTCTACAATAAATAGAGACGAGAAGTGTACTATACCATTCGAATGCTCATCTTCTCCTCTACAACCCAGTCGTATTCATTTGGAATATTCGTAATATTCAACAATGAAAAGCACCTGCTAAATTGGCTCTTCAACTCGCAGAAGATACGGAGCAATACAATAATACGATAATACAACAATTTGCTCCACAGCATTCTCTCATATCTATTTATTGTAAAAAGTTACAAATGTGGACGATAAAACGCTCACTATTTATTACTCCACCCAATATATTAAGTTGAATCTTTTCCTTAACTCCTCGTTCAGATTTATGCCGCGATAAAATCGCCAGTGATACTGCCAGTTAAGATAATTTATTTATTAATCTTAAAAGTATCGTCACTTAATTAATTTAATCTTATCTCTGACTTATTTGTTAAAGGGGCTCATTTCTATTTTTTTCAAATCAAATATCCGCTCATTACAATTGAGTATATGATAAACTTATCAGGACAATGTTGTAACATCCGATCGATACCAAGTTTCAGTTGGTTCTTATTACTCGAAATTGTGAGTGTGCGTCTGTGCAATCTCAAAATGTACAAATTATTCTTCGCTTTATTTTGTTTCATTGCCGTAAGTCCTGAATGAAACTACTTTATTTCTTTCCTCACAAAGATTGTTTATACCTAGATTGCAAATGCGCAACCCGCCCAGGAAAAATTAATCAAACAAAAGGTTCATCAGGCGCTTGCGCCTCTATCACGTCTCTCAGCAAAACTTCGAGAAGCCTCCCCGAACGCGACCGAATGCTTCGACGACTTCCTAGCGAGCGCAATTAACCATGTAGCCGAAGACGCGTTCGAAGCCATCGCTTGCGTTGAAAACCGTATCGATGACTTCTATGTGGAGCTCAACGCACTCGGGGAGAAAGTCAACAAGACCTTAGAAGGCGCTGTGCCCGAATTGGAGGAATTTGTCAACAATATTGTGGGAATGGTAATCATGAAGGACTGGCCGGGTGTATTTGCAGAGGCTCGCAGACTGGTCGGATTTTTAATCGAAACCGCCGGAGATTTACTGGTGGATGTGGGATCTTTCGTTAACGTCGTTGTTCAAATGATTGAGGAGGAGGAGGCTAAGGCATGTCTGCTGGAAGCGTTCGTCGCGGGCGTAACCCACGTAAACGTCGCACTCGAGGAGCTGGAAATTTGTATTAAGGCCGCCGAACTTGCGCCACAACTTTTCTAAAAGTAGTGGCACGGGCAATAAATTATTTTAAAGATAAGTGCTCCGTTGGAAAAATCTTATTTTTGCGTTTTATTTCCTACCATCGTCTTTTGTCCAAGTTCCATTTTTGCCAAATCCAACACTTATCATTCAACAATGAGCAAAGATGAAAAGCTGCGAGGGTGCGGAATAATTTATCATAATATTAAGCACGAGTGGATGCACCGGAGAAAATGCGAAAATAAACTCAATGAACGTTTTTCCAGAGAGTTAAAAATAAGAAAATAATGGTCTATCATAATAAATTAAGCCTGCTGCCTTATGATTAATATTTTATGTGTAATTTTGATGGATATTTTCGTAATGCAGCAAAATGGTCCGGCTGGATGATGTTTTATGCGCAGTGGAGGCGGTTGAATGGCAAAACAACTGCTTCCCTGTGAAAGTCCTATACATATTCTCAACGTGTAGATGGGGTGTGCGTGAGTATGCATGGCTGAGTACGTCCTCGAGAACGAATACAGGGCGTGCGGGAACCGTAAAACAAGGGTGCGACGATCGCCAACGACGGCAACAATAACTGCGCGGCAGTTATTGCGAAAATTGCGAATACTGCGAATACAAAATAGCCGCAATACAACCGCGTTGGTTGGGCGCGTAAAACGTGCTCGCAGATTGCGACGAGGTTTACCTGTGACTTTTCCGTTTCTCATCACGTATCTTTTCCAATCTCGTTGTTTTCGTTTCTGAGGCACACGTCAAATTGATTTATTTTCGCGATAACAAGATGGCATATTCGGCGAAGGCTAACGAAATTGAAAATATCAGAAACAGGTGGAGTTTTGCTTTCTCGTTTCGTTTGCTATTGCATTTGACGCTGTCCGACGTCTTTCGAGGTAGGAGCATACGTGCAAATATATTGAGGACGTCATATGCATTGACGGCTCGACAGGTGATGCGGGATGGAACGTTACGTAAAACAAATAACAAATTGGAAGAATTTTTCTTCAAAAGAGGATGCGCTTTACGACCGCAATATACAATACAACCGCGATTCGGCGTTCTCTGGACTGGGAGCTATTTAAAATCTTAAATGTATTTAAAGTTGGCATGTGGTAGATAGTTGAAGAAAGACAGTCCTCGAAGTGAACTCGAAGAATCGGTGTTTATTGGTAGTTTATGCGCATTCACAATGTCAATATATTTTCCAAACTCAAGCAAAAAAATATCGCATTGTTGGGATTAAATCGAAATCGATTTCAAAAATGCATTCGATCCGAACATCTGAACAATTCAGTTTCTGCTACATTTTATGCATAGAATTCTGCACGAATGGGAACCATCGCACATGTTTCTTGTATTCCAACGCACGTGTTGACACATTGACTATCGAACGCCAGATACATTGTGCATCAATGCGAACGTAACCCAAATTGAATCTGATGCGATCAACTAATGCGCACGCAGCTGTTGCAAAATAGTTAATGCTGTATCGGCGAGAACAATGGCGTTTTGATGCAAGTTAAGAGATTTAATGGATTAACGCATTTGCGTATTTTGAAAAACCTACAAAATACCCAAAGAATAGAAAACAAGATTACTAATTGTAACAGGCGAACAAAGACGAAACTAAGTTTCTTTTACAATGGAAAAACTTAAACTTAAAGATCACTGTGTGCACAAGCAACGGTGTGAGTTAATTAGCACCGGAAAAGTATTTCTGCTTTACTAGTGCTCCTTTCAACTTGCTACAATGCGAGCTAAATTCACGGCGCGCTGATGAAATGTAGTGCCGCATGCCGAAAACACTGAAAGACTGCAAACTCTGTAAACGCTTTGAACGATGCAGACGCTGATGATGATGTTGATCTCAATGATGGTGGCACTGCGAGGATGCGTTCCGCCCTGGCATTCAAACAATCGCGAAAATAATGGGCGAGGAAGATAGTACTTGATATTTTATTCACATTGCAGAGCGGCGCAGCACCAACCTTTTGTGAGTAAGAACTTTGTGCTGGAAAACATCGCGTAAACGATGAAGAATGGACTTAATTAATAAGTGCGTTTGACAGGCAAACATAGGGAATCAAAGTAACTTTTCAGGAATTTAAATAACATTTTCGTTTTAATTGGATTGATACGATTAGTCGTAACTTACCTTTACTGGTTGTAAAACTAATGATCAACTCAAACTTCTTCCAGGCATCTCGAATGCTTTCTTCCTGAAACAAAGAAACATAACATTATGCACTCGGTTACGAAATTACTTAAATTTAAAACAAAAACTCAAGTTTCGCATAACTTCCCTAGAGCTAGAGATAATATTTTACAATGAACTATGAATTATTTCGGGACAGTCGGGCATTTCACAGAGGAATAATTTAGTTCCCGCTATCGCCAAGATTTAGTGCGTTAATATGAAGTGCTTGGTAATTAATTGCGTTGTAATTGAAATCAGCGTTGGATCCCAGCAGGTTCTAGAATATGCGTGTCGTGCATCATGTTACTATGTCATATTATCTTATCGCTCTGGAATCCTCGATTGCCGGTTTCGTTTCGAGGCACTCGGGCCATGAATTAGCGAACTCCCGCGAACCGACCATCCAACACGTTGAGTTCGCTATCGATTTCCTTTTTTTAAATTTGCGCACTAATGACGCCGCTCACGCCTAGTGTTAATTGCAATTGAGCGTGCTGCCGCATATCGTGCGGTCCCAATTATTACCTTATAATTAATGTGGAGTTTGTTCCAGCACCGCGGAGTGAATTCGAATAATCCGCATTAATGTGGCGCGTGATCGCGAGCGTGCGCATTTGCAGATTAATGATTTCGATGGACTTTTCTAGCCGATTAAACATATAAGTGATTGATGCTGTTGAACCTTTCAATATTGCTCCAACCCTCAAATTGATCGTCCTTTAATGCCTGCGTGTACGATAGACAAATATGTTTTGAATTTGATAGTGTGATGAATAGATGTAGGTTAAAGCCTCCACTTGAGTACCACCCTCGAATAATACCGCGAATCGCACGCATGCTTTATTTATTCGGCTGAATATGGTGCGCGCCTATTTTGCATGATCCCCGCACGCACACAGCGTTCGCTCGTCCGTGGCTGAGGCACGAATGGAATTCGGGGTATTTTGCGCATCTCGGCTTTAACTGCTGAACTGCGAACGCAAAATTGAGAACTGTTGAACGGCGAATCGATGCCCGAAGGCATTAGCAACTTCAATTTTGCATTCATCCAGGCATTCCACGAAAATACACATTTCGTTAAACTTACCCCTCGTAAAAGTAGTATCACATTAACTGTGAAAATATCGCACCGTCACAATGTAACAGTTGAACCGAATTTATAAAATTATTTCGAGTAAAGTGGCAATAAATCTTATTTAACAGAGCACTCCGTCGTAAATTGTGAGTTTAAGCATTTATTTTATTTTTTCCCATCTTTATCTACTTTTTTGCCCTGCAGACATTGCGCGTTAGTTCAGGGGTTGCCCTTTGTAATAAACAGATAATTCTTATAAGACGCAAACAAAAATTTCAACCACGACGCGGCGTGGAAAACATTGAAAAGATAAGACGACGAAAAACAGAAAATCCCTAAAATAGACCCCCACATTGAGTGTCCGAGGGAGATATAAATCAATGCAACGAAACCTCGAGCGAATCCTCGGAGTCGCTCGCGCTTCCCCCAAAGGTCACCGCATTTCGGGACGATTTCTCCGCGCTCCCATGTAACACGAGGTTTTTCTTTGTCCTTGCTTTCTCCTCGCCTGCTTGAGGTTACTTACGGACGCTTAGGTCCTTTAGCCTCTGCCTCGCCGCGGTGTTGCAGGTCCACCCTGCTCACTTGCACGCGACGAATGTTTTCTTCTAGCCCGCCGCGTCTTCCTTTTTAGATTGTCGGCGTTTCTCTCGGCGTTGCGAGATTTGGCCAAGTCGTAGATTACTTGTTGGCATGTTGGCAGCGTGTTTATGTTGCCGCGCTGCGGCGCTGTGCGGCGGCTCGAGAGCCGCTCGACGGCGGCGAGGAGCGGCCGCGAGGATGCGGCGGCGCGGCGTGGCGATGGTTGCGTCGTGCGTCTTAGAAATTTATCTCTGCAACGCTCAGGCGTATTTCAGCGGCGTCGCGCTCGGCCGCATCTAGTCAAGACGAAAACGGCCTTTAGATTCGCTCGCAAATAAGCATTCAATGCGTCTTCGAAATGGCCCCGTCATGGACGTATTTCACGCGGAACAAGTTCGGAATTAGGAACGGCGAGAACACGCCGAAAATTGGAAAACGAAAGTACTATTTAAAGCGAGCAGTTTGCGCGCGTGGCTGCGTTAAAAACGTCGATGGGGTTGCTTTCGTCAAACGAAAGAACCGTAAATCAAATTAATGTAAGCGCAAACACGCCGTGTTATGGCTCCCACCAAAATTGGCTTGTTTATCTGCTTGGAAATTAGTTGAAGCTTGAACAACGTTGAACGCTTCGATTAGATTTGGCGGTTTTTGGGGGTTTTGTTTACGCTCGCGTTTCCGTTTCGCTACCATTCGCTCCCCTAATTTCCCACTCTCGTTTCGGTTACATACTCTGTTAACTCTGTTAACTCCGCGTATGTGCCTGTTCTTTAAAAGATATCCTTGCAATGTTTTAAGAAAAGCATGAAGTTTGTTTTGACAAACACTAAAATGTTGTGAGGACGTCGCAATGTTAAACAAAAATTGCGTGAATTGTACGTAGACAATGACCGAGGAAATATCACAGTGAAAAGCAAAAAAAAAGGATCTGGGGTTTTTGTGAGTGGCTCGTGACGAGGGTGCGACGTTTCATTTAAGGATATACAAAAAAAACCTTAATGCGGAATTTCCTTTTCGCTCGGACTCGGAGCTTCAGATTCAAGTTATACGCATGACATTTTTGTATTAACGTTGTATTAAAAAGATTAACCGTTTTTCTAAGATTATCACGGATTATTCCATTGAATTATGACACAATGCTCACAATGAGGAAATTTAATTAACATCTTGATTGTCCACAATTAATTATCTTTGTAATTTTGTTATTTTGTTGCTTCAAGATAAGAAATGCACCATAAGAAACCATGAGAAATACAATACAACTTCTTCGAACCCCTCCGCCTTTCCGTTGTTCATTTATACTTTTGCCAGCGCCGCGGCGTTTGATGCCATTTTGGGTTGGCCCTCGGCTCTTTCATTCCTCGCCCGTGAAGTAATTCTTTCCAATTACAATTACGTGGCAAAACGCGCCGCCCAGGAAACAAAACGAAGGCGCACAGGTCGAGAATAACCGCCTCTAACTCGCTTAACTGCTGATTCAATTATTGCTCGTTACGCAGCGAAACGGCATACAAGAGAATACGTATTTCGGTTCAAACAGTCGGTCCTGCGGGCTGCGGAGGTCCTTTTGGATCTTTTGCTTCTTGTTAGCTAAACAGCCCTTCTGAGCGACGCTCAAACCCCACTTGATGTTTTGTTGGAGCATTTCATTTTACCTGATGGCAAATAGTTTTTATTTTCGGAATTTTCATCATTTGTATTTGAAATTTGGGCAATTCAAAAAATTGCAAAATGCTTCACCCACTATTTCAATCTGTTTGTATTGACAGTGGTTACAAAAAAACATGGTCATGCGGTTCGCATTCTCTTTCAATTTCAAGAAGGGTGCACGGCGTTTGTCTTTTGTTCCTTGGCTTGGTCTACTTTGATCTCGGCGACTGTGATGTGTTTTTTTGGGCTCTTTGATCTTTAAGTTTGCTGTCAATCCCAAGCTTACTTCTGAGTGAGGGATATTTCAATCAAGTAGAAATGTTTCCTAGTGCACATTTCAGATATGCACAATTATAAGTTCAAAATATGGTGTTTTACATTTATTTGAAACTTTAAAGAGAAGATAACGTTATTTAACGTTAACTGTTGCCAAAGATATTTGTTAATGTTTTGGCGAGCATGCCCGGATGCAGAAATTGCTTTAGGTGCATCGATATCCTTCGAGTTTTGTGATTTATAAACGTCATTTCAAGCAAAATTAAATTCCCAAGCATCCCGATATATATTCCCGAATAACGTACTTGATATTCGTAACAATGGATATCTATAAATTCAACCCTTATCAGATCGCTGTGGTGTGTATAAGATGAGGGAAGAGGAAATAGGAAAGAGGAAGGACGAAGACGTATCACGACTGCACGTCCATCATCCCTATCGACGACTCCATCGACAGCTGAAGTTGTTACCTAAGCGCGATCATTGCACGAAGTCTTTAACCTGGGCACGCAATCCGGCCACGATCAATCAATCATGTAGCGAGAAGCAGACAGGCACGGTGTTTCCACGAAACGCTTTATTATAATCATATTTATTTAATATGGGTAATTGAACTTATAAAGCAACCGGCTAAACAGAAAATTGACTGAATATGTTTACCGCTGATAAAAATCCAGGGTGTTTATTAAAGTTGATGAAGTTTTTAATGGTGGTTTTATCACGACGCGCTGCTTTATCGCTGTTTCCGGGTAGCTAACTTTAATGCACCAATCAAGGTGCGGAAAGTACACAACGCCATCGCCAACTGGAGGTCACGGCACTTCGGGTGGAATACACAACGTCACGCTGCAATGTCCATGGTTAGTTATTCAGGAACATGTAAATATTTACGATTGTATACCTGGTTAGTTCCGGACTATAAAATAAATGCACGCTTACATGACTGCACTGCCATAGCATGAGGAAGGCTTGTAATTTTAGGTTGGCGGTCATGCGCGTTAAACTACGAAAATACCAGACGAGGACCTGCCAACCCTTCGGGATGTGTTTGCAACTGCAGCTCCAGCGCATACATTAAATTAACATCCAGCACGTAATAAGACAGACTTGGGGTACATTAGTTTACTGGAGTTTGCAGTGTCTCCTAATTTAAATGAAATAACAAGTTTATGGCAAAGTAACGTTTTAAAATGTATGTTTTCGTTCGAGGGTAAAAATTGCTGAGTTAATTTTAAAATAATTTATATTTTATACTGCGTTAGAAGAGCTCGACCTCGTTTGCTTCGGTGCAAGACACAGTGAGCGGGCATAAAATATGTAAGTGGACGCGATGGAGTTGCCCCGGATTCAGTTTTCGTTCGTGTGTTTCCCGGATGTTCTTGTGTCCCATGCTGCAGTCTAAATTGCACGAATATTCACGTTTCCGGATGCACGTGCGCGGGAGAGGGTGCGATGCAAACGCGAACTAAATTCTCTGTTGTCATCGTCGAGGTATGTTGCGTATACTCGTATATTCTTTGTGCAGTCGTATAAACTTTATGGATACTTTATGACTACCAAACTTCAATATGGCCAGGCTTTCCAAGTTTCTATCAACTAAGCAAACACTCGTCGACTAGACCAATGCTCTCCAGCTTACGGTCCACCATAAAGCAGGGAACAAATTCGTCCAAATGAATGTTGTTTAAGAATTTACTAGAATCCGGTTTATTTACTTTTTATGTATGCAATTACTTTTAACATTGAACGGATGGAAATTGAGCGCGCCATGAGTAAACCCAGTAATTTCTTCAAAAATGATCTCATCTGAATAGGAGAGAAGCATTGCGGAGGAGAGAATTAAACCACCATGTTTCGAATCTATTTTTGTTTTAATCCTCATTCTTTTGTAATTTGGGAATACCTACCATGCGAGATTGTATTTATCGGGTTAAGTAATAAGTAGTGAGCGTTTTATCATCCACGTCTTTTGTTTTTCTGCAATAAATAAAGAAGTTTAGTATTCCATTCGAAAGTTCAACCTCTACAATCCTGTCGTCTTCATTTGTTAACGTTTGTAATCTTTAACAATGAAAGGGACCTCCAAAATTTGCCGCACAACTTCTCCGAATCTAAGCCTGCCAGAATGGTGGCAGATGATTGTTAGCAACAGTGGAAAACACATAATTGAATAAAATTTTGTTATATTTGACGACGAAGAGTAGAGTTTTTAATAAAGAAGAAAGATATTATAATTACTCTGTTCAATAAAATCAATTTTTTATCCAAATATCTCTCTTATTATCTCTTATCTCTTAAGAATGGCGAAAATATGGACGATAATAGAACAATTTGTTCCAGTGGATCCTCTCGTCTCTATTTATTGTAGAAAATCAAATCTGAACGATAAAACGCTCACTACTTATTACTCAATCCAAAACTTTGAATTGGCCAAACATTGTTTTAGATAGTTGTGTTTAATTTTCCATGACTGCAATATTCATATATCTGCATACTTTTATAAACATTCTCTATCATGAATGCTATCATAAAGAATTTTAAAATATTAATGTAAAAAATAGGCACGTTTTGCATTTTTAACATTGTTCATTATGCATTAAAATAGAGCTGTATTGCTTTTCGTTTCACCATTTTGAAAATTCCCTGTCGATAGAGAAAAGCAAGCTGTGTTTTGTAACACCATTAATTCATGATACTTTTGTTCTTTGTTCGAAACGGACAAATAAATATGAAAAATTCATATTAAAATAATATGCAGCAAGCATTGTGCGAATAAAATAGCGAATGTAAATTGTGAGTGGAAAACAAAAGTCGAAATTTGTTTCAGCGAGTTATTATAAGCGCGTCGGAGTAATGAGGATCGTTAAAAACAAATATGCTATAAAAACTGGATTGCACTCCAACCCATTTTTTCGAATTTAGGTAGGTGTGAGTGTGTGAATCTGGTAGGTGTGCCAGAAATACCAAAGCTCACGCTAGTTTAAATTGCACATCCCACGCTGCCTACGCCAACAACATTGAATGAGTTAAATAATTGCCCTTGGTGTAATTTATCAACTGCAGCTCTTGATTCTAAAAGT